>CAJNRD030001122.1:681372-723508 GCA_905319865.3 Cotesia congregata
GGCCCTTTGAAGGATTTTATCTTAAATTTTTTTTTCCAAGTGTAAGTTTTTGGGGTGGCTGGAGGGGTGGTTTTTGTGTTTTGAGGGGCTAATATATCATTTTTAGGGCTCACTGTCTCTATTCGAAACTGAAAAACCATTTTCAGTTTCAGGAGCAAAAAAAATTTTTTTTTGATTTTCGTTCATAAATGAACGTTCGGAACTTCAGGTACATCATAATCTGGCGTCATCAAGCAGGGATTTAAAATCCTTTTCACTTTAAAGTTGACATTATTTCACGGCAACAAGAAAACGAACGGATAATGACGAAAAAAAAGTGTCTGATAGAGATAGAGATAGTAGATGGTGGATTGGAGGTGATGGTGAGCTACTAGGAAAAAAGTGCGATGAAATAAGAGTAAAAAAGCTAGAGACATTCACTACAACACGACAATTCGTAAAGGTAAGAGACGTCGCGTCCTAAGAAGCTTATCTGTTGATGATGCACTGTATTTCAACTAATACTCAGACCAAAGCCCTGAGTGTTTCTCCTTGATATCGTGTCGCTTATTTATAACCCTCTATATCTGTATATTACATAATCCCTAATAGATTGTTTCTGTCTAATTATTGACAATTACTTAGTGTTAAACGCGTGTAATCTGCTAAGAAGGGTCAGATAGGATAGAGACGTTCGGGGAGTAAGCACTCGTTATCTTTATTTCCGGGAGTAAATCTAATATTTTCCGATTCAAGGAACTTGGAGATAGAGGCTTGATTTTTTTCAGAAATTCGTTTTAGGATTTTTTGTTTTTAAATAAATTAGCGTAATTTACTTTTTAATAAAGATTTTTTCTCGAAATTTGTTCAACAAATTGTTGACATAGATTTTAGAAAATTGCTTAGAAAACAGGCTGTTACACAAGGGAACCTTTAAAAGGAAACAAGTCTTTGACTTGTAAGGATCTTTAAATTATTCGAACTGTTTTCGTTATATCTTGCTAAATTAAACTAAATTGATACCTTGACGTAAATATTTTTGGATTTGTAGTAATTGCTCTAAATAAAACTTTCCAATGCCTGACATTTCGGATCAAGATACCGTATTCGCTTTTAGTCATTGTCATCGTAAAATTTGTTAATAGGTTAATTCGGTTAAAATGCATAAATTATCATTTGATAACTCTGTAAAACTAAGGTAAGATTTATAAATTCGTCGGAAGTGTGAATTTTATTATGCAATGATTTATTTTTGAGATCAAAAATAAATTTCAACTCAAAGTCGAACTTTTGTTTAAAATTATAACATTGTTCTTAACTAATTGAAAAAATGAATCAAAGAAATATTTTTGGCTCATTGAATTATTCAATTATGAACTATGGATTTTATTTTTGTGAAATAGATTAAATTTATTTGTATTTAGTGTTTAAAAGCTATAAAAATAAATTAATTGCTTAGGCGTGTTTATGGCGCCTAGAAGTCTTTTACATAAACGGTATGATAAAAAAAATTGCTAATTGTAATTACCAAAGTGTAAATTTATAAAATCTATGTTTTATTTTTTTAATGTAATTTTACAGTAAATAAAATCATGGTATATAATTAAATTAGTCGGTTAACGAAGAAAATGAGTTGAAAACAGTGGACCCTGCGGGCTACTGAAGTATAGAAACTTTAATTCGCCTTTGACCTCAAAGAGAAGCACCGACATCAGTTGGAAACTCGAGTTTCCAAAACCGGATTCGGATCAATAGTCGATTTTTTTTTTTTTTTTTAATTAAACCTTAATGCAGATAAAGGGAATTTAGAATTATCATTATTAGTGTCGCGACAAAAAATAATTGACTGCAGGTGTTAAGACGAATTATATTTTTTCCACTAATACAATTGTAATTCCTCAATAAAATTTGACGTTAACAATAAAAGACGACTTTAAATCAATTTTAAAAGAAAGTTTCAAGTGTATTCTATTTTACCCTGCAATGAATTGGAAACTAATTTAAAACAGTACTTTACAACTTCTTAAAATACCTTAAAAGTACAAGTGCGATCAAATCATACACTTGTAGACTTTATAACCCATAACTCAGTGATTTCTCGTCCGTTAAATGAAAACTTAAGAAACAAAAACTAAAGTTAAATAAGTTTGATGCTCCTGTCAATATTCACGATTATAGAATTTTTATGCAAGTATTATATGTTTTAAATATCACAAAAAAAACATCGCGAAATAAAATTGTTAATACGAAAATTTTTTTTTGTTGAGCCAAAGCAGAAAAAAAAATAACATACACAATCGTTTCTTATACAAGCGCTTCTAAGAGTTTGTTTAACCTCGGTTTTTCAACTGTCGTCCAGAAAGTAGCTAGCTTTCATTGCGGAAAACCATTTTCTCTCTTACCACCCACTCATCTCTCCCGGCAAAAGTTGATTCAAGTGAATGCCGTTGGGCAGTAAAACGCGTCGCCATATCTCGGTTGAATTTAAATCTCATACCTGATTCATGTTGTGTTAGTTTATTTTTTTATTATAATATTCAGTTTCTTTATTTTTTATTTATTTATTTATTTATTTATTTATGTATATTCAACTGTGAAAAATCTCATAAATATTTATGAGGGGTATATATTTATAAATTTAAATCGATCAATACTTCTCTTGACGAGGTGACACTCGAAATTATTTTTTATGGAATAACTCAAGTGTCGAAAATCAAATGAAAATTTTTAATCAATTGTTGAAACAATTCGTGATGGAAAAAGTATTTTTAAAATTATTTTCTTCCAAATTTTCAGAAAATTTTTTAGTAGTACTACAGATGCACTTAATTTGCTATAGAGTTGAATTTTTAATATTCAATAGTACTTATTTGTCGTCAGAGGTCTATTAAGAAAGTAACTAATCACTCACCGGTTCTGCTTGCTCCTGTCGATATTACTCTTCGATTACAGTTTTTGAAACTGGACGTGTGTACTGCTCTGCCTGAAAAAATTTTTTTATAAATTGGAGTTCTGGAAAATATTTTTTAGAAGTTACTCACCGGTATTTTGATGTTAGAGATAATGATGATAATTATTTAATGAAATTTGTTGAAAATATAACTAAACTAGCAACCTTGCAGTCACTATGTGACTGCGGTGATTTGTGAACAATAAATAAATAATATTTTGCTTTATTAAATAATGACCTTTGTTAAATTGCATTGTACTTTTTTAACTATTGATGTTTTTAAAGATATAAGCTCATCCCGATGTTACGCTCATCAAGAGCTTTCATTTGAGTACCCACATGCATTTTTGATATATTTTTCATATATACATATATGCAATATATATAAATATATGAAAAAATTGATGTGGGTACTCAAATGAAAGGTCTCGGTGAGTGTAACTCCAAGATGAGCTTATATCGTGAAAAATATCAACAGTGGACAAAATACAACGTCATTGCTTTATCATTCATATTTTTAAAGATATAAGCTCATCCCGATGTTACACTCACCAAGAGCTTTCATTTGAGTACCCACATGCATTTTTGATATATTTTTCATATATACATATATATAATGTATATAAATATATGAAAAAATTGATGTGGGTACGCAAATGAACGGTCTCGATGAGTGTAACATCGGGATGAGCTTATATCTTTAAAAATGTCAATAGTTGTCAATAAATAAATTATGACAAAAAAAAATTTGGAGCACAGACTTCACAGAAATTGTAAAAAACGATGACTTATTAGAAAAAAAAAAAAAAACATTTCAACACTAATTTATTTGTTTAAAAAATTCTGAAATATATTATATATCTGTTAATTTAATTGTCATTTAAATACTACAATTTTTATTTCCCACTAATTCAATTATTACTTCAGAATTACTAAAAAAGCAATAAAACTAACAACACGTATTATTATTACTTTAAATAAAATTAAAAAAACTACATTAATTATTTAGTTAATTATTTCCGCACATTATTGGTATGTAAACATTGTTTAACAATAATATTTATTTAATTGATAAAGATATTGAAAGAAACAACAATAACTCGTTAGTTTCCAAACCAGCTGACTGAAGTTGGTGACAGAAGCGCTTGTAGTTCTTATTCCCGACGTTAGAGGTCATGCGCAAAAAAATTCAAATTGATTGGCCGGTTAATCGAGTCTCTCATTGGTCGATTTTAAATTCTAGCCGTTACGTCGCAGGAGTAGTTCTTATATTGCTCACCAGTCTTCAGAAGCGTCAAAGTAGCAACGAGATTGTTCTCGCGTCATCAGCCGGGTGATTTTTGTTGATTTAATAATTAAATACTTGATTAAAAAAAAAATATAATTGTGTGAAAATAAACCGTAGCATTGAAATAATAATAAGTCAAGAAAAATTATGAAAATTAAGTTAGCCAACATTTAAAAATTATTAGAACTTTTTTTTACTAAAAAAATCATTGCAAAATAATAAAAAAATTTTCATTTGTAAAAAATATTTTTTAGTTCTAATTTAATAATTAAAAAATTAAAATCATTGGCTAACTTTAGTGTTATAAAAAAATTTATGAGTTTAAAATTGAAATGAGATTTTCTTTTTTACCAATATAAGTTGCGAAATAAATAGAGTATATAGTGGAATTAAATGTATTGTTATTTTTATATTATGTTAACGTCCGTCGAGTGTCAGATGAATTCGTGGAAAAATCGATCGATAAATTTGTCGGGACTAAAGGTTTAAAATTTCAAGCCCGGGTATTTTATTTATACAGAGTATAACTTTTGTACGTTGTTATTATTTTTTTTTTATAATATGTTAGGTCGCGAAGTTAAGTGAAGTAAATATTTTTAAAGTGTGATATTGTAGTTGAGTTTTATTTTTTATTAATGATAGTGTAATTATAGTTAGTAATTAGTGTCAGTGGAGTGTTTAGATTTATTTAAAAAAAATTAAATGAATATAAAGTTAGCCGACATTTAAAAATTTTTATGATTTTTTTTTTATTAAAAAATTATTACAAAAAAATTTTTTAAAAACTATATGTGCAATTTTTTAAAAATATTTTTTAGTTATAATTAAATAAATTAAGCAAAATAAAAAAATCAAAAATGTCGGCTTACTTTATTATTATAAAAATTAGTGCATTTATTATCAGCATGTCACATTATAATTAACTAGCAACTGGTGAGTATTTTCTAGTAACCTTACAATTTAATTTGAAATATAAATTAATTCAACTATTTTTTTTCACAGGTGTTTTGGCTGCGACATTCATTAAATTGGAGAAGCGGATTCATTGGACAAGCCAACAGTCGGTGAGTGATTTAAAAGAATTATCAACACTAAAATGTATACGATTACAATTATTAAAACCAAAATGATAGTGAAGGTAGGAATAAGAGCATAAATATGATTAGTATCAATGACACTGAAGTTAGAAATAATGATAAAGTTAGCCGACACTTTTGATTTTTTTATTTTGCTTAATTTATTAAATAATAACTAAAAAAATATTTTTAAAAAATTGCACTTATAGTTTTTGAAGTTTTTAACAAGTGAAATTTTTTTTTATTTTTTGTAATCATTTTTCAATGTCGGCTAACTTAATTTTCATGAGTTAGAAGACGTGTAAAAATTTTTGACTTTTTTTTATTAATTAAATTACAACTAAAAAGACATTTCTAAAAAATTGTACTTATAGTTTTTAAAGTTATTAATTAAATTACAACTAAAAAGACATTTCTAAAAAATTGTACTTATAGTTTTTAAAGTTTTTTACAAGTGACAATTTTTTTTTTAAATTGTTTAATTGAAATTTTTTCAATAAAAAATTTCTAAAAATTTTGAAATGTCAGCTAACTTCATTTTCATTTAGTATCAACTTTAAATTGAACCTATGGTGCTAAATCAGAATACTAAAATAAATACTCTACTGATCAAGTCCTCTTCCTGATATGATATTTATAAAGATCTTATTATGACTAACGAATAATTTCTCACGATATAACGCTCTAATTTTTAATGAGCCTTTGAACAACAAATTGATGTCGCAAATACTAACTAAAAACTCGAAGTTATCTAACTTGAAATAATAATAACAATATATGACATAAGATATTAAAAAATGTGCAAGTGCAAGTTTAAATACACTTTTCTTGGCACTCTCTTTTATTTCAGAGCGTGTATTATATACACAAACCATTCCACGATAACTCTGACGGCTACTATACCTTAAACACGAATCTTTAACAGCATGACCTAATTCTCATTTGCAAGTTAAGGTGGTTCTATTCTAAGTGAGAGAAAATCTCGGCGTACAAACATCCAACGCTAGAGAGAATTCAGCGTCCACTGGGTTTACCGTCACGACATCTTTTTTGTTTAATGCGATATTCCTCCATGTAGTTTTACCTTTGTTTTTTTTTTCTTTTTAAATTTCAAATTTCACCAGAAAATTAAAATATCAAATTCATTGTGGATCTAAAACAATGATATCACATTCCGTAATAATCCTATAATATGAATCTCTGACCGCAGTGTTGAAACATGATAGCGCTCACCTGTATCTTGATTTCGTTGGAGTAGATATTAAATTTTTTAGTGACTTTACATTTTTTGGTTTTAAGTTTTACATTAATCAAATTATCCCCGATAAAATGGTTCAGTCTTGAGGGAAAAATTACGTGGGTACATATATATGTATAAGCGAACATATGTACACGAACAAAAGCAAATAAACGGGTATTAGAAAAAAAAATCCCAAAAAAAAAAGTTTGAACCCAAGTGACGAGACGACGTACCGTGAAATAGTACTCACTCGTATGCAGTAGAAAAGAGCACTTGGTTGTCGAGCTTCATGGAACAAAAGACCAATTAAGCTCAATACAACTACATTGTCTCTCGGTCATTTTTTTCCATTTTTTTCAATCTCCCCTCTTTCTTTCGGTGGCTAGCTCTAATTTTTTTTATCCGTATGACGGCACACTATTACCAGCAATAATAAAGCCTTTGTCCGTGAAATATACTCGATATTTAATTTAACATTATACTCATTTTTTAGAGAATTATTCAAAAAGATAGACAAATTTTAGTCTTTGATACAGACAGCCGTTTTAAATTTCATATTGATTTTGATTCCAACATTTTTGTGTCAATTGTTACATGAAAAAGAACTTATAGCTGTATAAAATTGCTTTTTTTCAGTGTTTATACACTTGACTATTGCAGAAAAACTCACTATATCAATTTACTAATATTTTTTGAAGTATTGAAAAAGTAGAAGCTATTGTTTTTACAAAAAAATGAATAAATGAATGTTCAGAAGTAAAATATTTTTTAGCGGGGATGAATAATATTTAGTTTTGTCATTTTAAAATTTTATTTTTTAATTTTTAAACTCTAATTTAAATTGTAAATAATCAAGATAAATTATACGATATCCAATAAGTTCGATTTTTGTCAATAAAAAGTTTTTAAAGTTAGATAAAATTCTACAGACTTGACAAGTGCTCCATCGCAGAAACAGACACTCTTAAAACAATGAACAATCTAAATAGTTTCAGGTAAAATTATTTATTCTTGTTCTTGGCAACTAACGAGAAGACATAACGAACCACTCATCTGTTAGACTGTTGGTTTGGAAATTCTGTAAAATTAGTACACTAACGTAAGGTTCGCGCGAAGAACTCTGTGGTCGAACTTACGACTCTTGAATTAAGTTCTGCACGAATTTATGTTAATCGCTGTCCTTTAACTTTACTCGTGGGATCAAGATTTTGCCAAGGAAGTTACCAAGTGCCGCTTTCACGCTTTTGTGTGCATGAGTACAGCGACAACTTAACTTTAATTTCATGTTATTTATTTCCTTTATTCTATTCTATTCTCATTAAAAAAGAAAAATAGATGAATCTCTGAAACATTTACATTCTATATACATGTAGCATTAAATTACACGGCCTAGACCCCGATATAACTCTTTGTTTTATAATTAAACTACTTAGCGGAATATGTTTGATAACTTTTTAGGTATTATTGTTTATGCTTATCCACAAATATCATACTAAGGATTTAAAATAATTAATATTAAACTTTGTTATAACTTATCAAAATGCTTCGCCAGTGTTTTTAGCGATGGGAAAAGTAAATACATGCTTTACATAAATTGCATTGATGGCATTGTTCAGCAAATTTTGAGTCATGCATGACTAAATCGCGGTTCGAGATATCCATTATATTATCAGCTTTCATTTTACGCCATGTATTATCATAATAAATAATAATTATAATGATAAATTTTTGGGCCAACTATTTGTGATAATTTCATTTTACTTTAATTGACGCTTAACTGAGAGTGTGTTTAATATCCGGAAGAGAAACTTTTCATTTGAGTTTTCAAATTTTGGCGAGATAATGAAGCTATTCTGTTAAAACTTTATCTCGATAATTAAAACTTGTATAAATATATAAAAAAAAAAAAGTCATTCTTAAAATTTTTTTTGGCTTATTACAATTATTCAAATTTTGCACACCGATAGAAGAATTTGTTTGTAGCTAAAAATATTTTTTAATATTTAACAAATAATTTACTATAGACCACTTTTTAGTCCTTAATAAATATGTCTTAGTATTTAAAAAGATTTATCAATATTTAATAAATTAATATCAGATTTATTAAATACAAATAAATCATTTTAAATACTAAGAAATATTTTTTTAATACTAAAAAGTCGTCTAAAAATGATTTGTTAAATACAAACAAATATTTTTAACTAAAAACAAATCTTTCTATCAGTGCATAATAAAAAACTTTATCTCACTCTGTTAAATGCTATCGCTTATCGAGCAACATCACAAAAAACAAATTTCTTGCGCTAAGAAAATTTGAAGGAAAAAAAAAGTTATTTTGGAGCAAGAAAAAATTTTCTTGGCTCAAGAAACTTTGACTTCATTCACCAAATTTTTAACCTTACTTAATATTTTCTTGAGCCAAGAAAATTTACACTCCAGTCAAGAACTTTCTTTTTTTTAAGTGTAGATATCGATATCAATAAGTGACTCCAGAATGTTGCAATGCAAAAAAAAAAAAACATAATTAATTTCTGGAGCAGCGCACTCGAGTAGTAAACGACAGATCACTGGTTCGGTTCCATCCCGCTTTTTTTTTTTCTCTTCTATAATTAAATTACTCTTTTTCAATATTCAATGATTGCGTATCCTTTCTGCAAAACTCAGTCAATCGAATAACGTCAATCAATAATTATCTTTGTTTACGATTTTTCACGAGAGGACTTTTTATACTCGATTCATATTCATTCAACTATACATTAAAAAAACTATATGGTAAAATTTGCTCAGATTCTGGTTAATTTATAGTATTTCAAATAATACATCGGACTTTGGGGTGACATAACATTAAATAATACAAAATAATGACATTTATAATTTAATACTGAATTCACTATTTAAAAATTATCGTTTCAAACAAAAAAAAGCGCAAATTCAATAATTATAGTTCCGTTTTTATCGTTGGATATTTTTTTTCTGTACAATTATTGTATTTTTTCGTAATAAAATACGTTGCGTGTTTAATTTAATTATAATTCAACTCTTGTTTAAATTTTTTGGCGCTGTATCATATAAAAAAATCCACTAGAATACAATTAAAAGGTATCTTTTGATTCACTTACGAAGTTAGCTCGTTATAAATTCTTTTTAGCTTAGAATAATTATTTTAAAAGTGAATTCTTAATTGAAATAAATATGTATGTACAATTAACTTGAAATTTTTAATAAATTCATTAATCTGCATAGCTAATTATTAGCCAGCCTCGGTTGACAATTATCTCCCGGCTATCTATTCTAAGGCATGCTCGGTACCGTCGACAAACCGTACTCAAATTAACTTTATCTGACAAACTCTTACTCCTTTAAAACTCTACGTCAACTCTCATTCGTGAGACGTATTAGTCTACTTATTATTATTGAATACTTCTTTATCGACGTGAAAAATCCAGCTAAGAAAATATAAAAAGTAATCCCCAGTGACAATTATTTTTTTTACAATCTTGAATCTGTTATTAAAAAAGCGAAATTGTTTTTTACTGTGAAAATAAATCAATTTTTTACAATAAATAAATATCACATACGATCGGAATAACATTTAAAGAAAACAAAATAATAATTGAACAGGATGATAATACGTTTCATGTTTATTGAGCTTCAAATATCGGTAATACGATTATCACAAGTGAAAGAGTTAAATACTGTAAATTTATGAATGTTTTAACAAATGGATTAATGAACAAAAAGCGTGAACTTCAGTAGTAAGTATCAATTCGCATTTGTTTAATATATTATCATAATTTAATTAAATATTTATGTAATTCACGTAATATTAAAAAAACATTAATTACATCAAAGTATGTGTTTCAACACTTCTAAAAATACGAGGATTTAATTACACGGTTCGCTTGAAAGTAAAACTGTTGTTTAAAAAATACATTATTTTAATTTAAATGGAATCATAAAAGCTGGATAATTTAACTCCATCTCAATTGCAGGAACTAGAAAATATTAACTTACCACCTCCTATTTGTTGCATACTACGAACGTTTATTTTACTCATTGCATTACCTGAAAATTTTTAGAGAAAAAAAATTAACAAAAAACAAAGCAATAAAGAGAAAAGTAAATCAATTATAAAAAATTAATTTTCCGACCTTTGAAAAGCGAAAATCACTTTTGTTGTTTCTAATTTAAAAGTAAATAAATTATAAAGTAATTCAACAATAATATTAATTAAAAAAGATCAAAGTTACCGTTTATTGTATGAAGTCATTTTTGTTTATTACAGTTTAATTAAAAATCCTACAGTTTATTATTTAAACGATTAAGATCCTTTATGAGTAACAATTAAAAAATTTAGAGTCAATTAAACTTTCAATTAATTGTAAGTTGTTAATTAAGATTTGTTGAAAGAACAAAAATTGTTATGAAAAATAATTGTAAAGCTCAGTTTATGTTGCAATAATCGGCTAGTAATTGTACACTGAAAATAAAAATGAATTTGTTGTAGTACCCCCATGAAATAAAAAATTATTTTAAATATATTAAAAATCTATAAAAATATAAAAAATATGTATAATAAACATATTTTTAATAACTAATTTTTGGGCGATTTTCATACATATATTTTAAATATATTTCAGATATATTCAAAATATATCTTAAAATACATAGCTAAAAATATAAAAAAAAAATATATTTTGAATGTATCTAAAATATATTTGAATATATATAAAATATATATGAAAATCGGGCAAAAGTTAGTTTTTAAAAATATATTTACTATACATAATTTATAAAATATATTTTGAATGTATCTAAAATATATTTGAATATATATAAAATATATATGAAAATCGGGCAAAAGTTAGTTTTTAAAAATATATTTACTATACATAATTTATATATTTTTTATAGATTTTTAATATATTTAAAATATATTTTTTACATTTTTTTTTATGGGGGTAATTCCATTACACATTTTTTTCCTGAAGTACTTAAAGCAGCGGATGCTATAAAAAATTCAAAATTTCGACTATATATTTTTTGTCTTAATCTAAAATCTTGATTTCAAATACGAAAATATTTTTTTTTTAGTACGTATATGTAAATAATGTGTACCTATAAAAATGTAAAAGTATTTTGGTTTAAAAAAAGCAACTTGGCATGCACGATTTTACGCTGAATCGCACCCTCGAGCTCGAGGATCGAACAAACAATTCTCTTTGATGTATAAATGTTCACTGAGTCGAAAAGGTTTTTTTGAGAAAAAACAGGGTGCATCCGAAAAATTTAAATAGATACACAAAATAAATGAGATAATAAAACAAATGAGAAATTGGTTATTCGTATATTAATCCGGTTGTTTTTAGAGTAAGCCGCTTACGGAAGGCGACACAATAAAATTTATTATTTATTTGTTCATTTGTGCCGAGAGACCAAAAATTAATTAATCAATCTAGCTTTGTAACTTTGTCCCAATTTAAATACAAATACAAAATACACCAGCTAATAATTTATTTATTTATTATTGGCACTACTTTTTTTGACAGATTCATCGTCGTAATAACTAATGAGAAATATATGGAATCAGTGTAGGTGTGAAATCTGTATAGTACGGTATGGAAACGCTTCAATTCTCGACTGTCAACGGTATTGGCATCATGTGAAACTATCCATCATGTTTTCAATGAACATGCCAACGGTTCTGACATACATAAAGGATTACCGACAGTATTGCAGATCTGTCGTGGCTCAATCACTCGTTAATGATCCTTCATCCATTAATAAAGGTCACAATTTTACGCATAATCTTTACCGCTGAGCTATGACATTCAAGTCGTGTTGTTTTTTTCAATTGTTTAACTTGTCAACTTTTACGCAGAATCATTCTAAAAATTTTTTAGCACATGTTAATCAATAAAAATATTAATGAAAATTAACTTCTATCTTTATATTTAATTTTTTAGAGCAAGAGAGAAATTTTCTCAAGACAAGAAAATTTACTTCTATCAAGAATTAAATTTTTTGGAGCTCGAGGCTGAATTTTCTCAAAACAACAAGATTTTCTTGACTTAAATAAATTCTCTTGGATCAATATACGTATTTCTTAAAGCAAGAGAATTAATTTTGTTGGAATAAGTGAAATTTCTTGTCAAAAAAAAATTTTTTTTGCTCAAGAAATGAATTAGAAAGAAAAACATTTTCTCGGCTCTAGTGAACCTTTTTTTCTGTGCATTTATCGCTGATAAGAAGACAAAAAAACATTTTCACATAAAGCCTGATATAGTCTACAAAATATTCATTTTTGTCTCCTGGAATAACATTATTTAATTTATTTTAAACAGTATGAAATGTCAGTATAAAGTAACTCTCCCAATAGTTATTCCAATTCCTGTCACTGGAATTAAACACTGCTATAATCTCGTTCAATTTTATTAATAATTATAATTATTATTATTGAACAAAATCAATAGTGAACGTTAAAAATCAGAGATTTCGTAACTTGGACATTTAATTTAATATTATAATTATTTTAATTATAAACTTGAGTTATTTTGAATAAATAAACATAAATTAAAGAGTGAACGGCACGATATTCTTTTATTTATTAATAAGTTGTGAATTCAATTAAAGGACTAGAGAGCGGGGAAATATATTAATGGAGAAACTAATTCATTGACTGACTAATTATTATTTTCTCCTGAGCTGGTTGCTCGTTTGCTGTTTTTAGCTTGTCGGTTGTCGCTTTTACGTAAAAAATAACCCTTTATATTTATGTTGTAGCCGTAGAATAAGCCCCGTAGGCCAGGGGATAGGGATCCTGTCGACGAGGCACCCATTATTGCGTCGCTCGACGACGTTCGCGCACGACCATCACGATTTATCGTTTAGTTGTTTTATTGGCCTGCCGTTACCAGAGGTTTCCGCGTTCGCGTTAACGTTAGCGTTAGTTTTGGCGTCCACGTCCCACGTCCGACGATATTTGGGTTATCGGAGTGGAGATAACCAGGAAAGCATATTTAAAAAGAAATTTTTAAGCCAGTAAAACATTACTGAAGAGGACATTTGTCTCAATGTACGTTTGACAGTATTATTATTTATGGAACGGGCTTTTGACAATAATCCCCTAAATTATATCACATTTATGTGCTTATTAATACTACGATAGTGGAAACTCGAGTGATATATAACTGTATTATTGAAAAATATATTATATTATACAATTTTACATAATTATATAATTTACAATTTTGTTTATGAAAGACTTTTAGTTATTTGTGAAAATTTTGCACTGTATTTTTTTAACTATTGACGTTTTTAAGGATATAAGCTCATCTCGATGTTACACTCATCAAGAGCTTTCATTTGAGTACCCACATGCATTTTTGATATATTTTTCGTATATACATATATATATATATATTTTAAAGATATAAGCTCATCCCGACGTTACACTCATCAAGAGCTTTCATTTGAGTACCTACATGCATTTTTGAAATATTTTTAATATATACATATATATATATATATATATACTATTTAATTTGTTTCTTGGTAGATGTATAATATTTCTTTACTTAGATTATTATCATTTATTCGTAATTATAAATTCAATTTTATTTCTGTTGAGAACGTGATTCTAGAACTTCTAGAAATATATTTTTTAAAATAAAAAACAGCAAATTAATCTATCCTAAATCTAGGACAGTAATTAAATTGAAATTAAGGTACAGAAATCCATTCTATTTAACGTGGTTAACTTATTTATTACGATGATCGAAAAAAAGAAATACAAAAAAAAATATTTGACCTTTTATAAAAGTTCAAATCCAAATCCAATGTTATAGCACGTGTAATTTTATTTAACCAATTAAAAATAAAAAATAGTATATTGACTTTTTTTACATTATACTTATTTTTCTACGAGTAATTTGATTATAAAAGCAGTATTTTATTTATATAGATATTCTGTCAAATGAATTTTAATTAGAAGTATAAAACGTTGTATAATTTTACCTAAACTCGTGTGACCTTATTTAAAAATGATTAATTAAATTATCCAGTTATTAAAATTTTTTTTTATCTTATCCTATCACTGATTACTAATTTAGATTCGTTAAATCGGTAGAATTCATAATAAATATTTAGCAGTTGACGCATTCTTAAACATTTCCTTCAAAAATAGAAGTCCTTAAAAATTTTAAAGTAAACTGTCTTTATAATTAAAAAATATTTTTATTAATAATAAAAATAAATCATTTTTTTACTGTCTAATGAATTGTTAAAATAATTCGTTGTGCAGATATTTACCGAAAGCTAACAAATATTTTTATCATCATTTTGACGGGATGAAAAATGCTTAAAAGTCTGACCATTGAGCTCTTGAGTCTTTCATTCTTTCTTTGAAACTTTATTGTTAACAATAGTCAACACTTTTTCAAACAGCAAAAAAATGAATATAATGTCCGTTCCATCTCGGTAGCCGACTTGACCCATTTTACCCGACGAAAATAAACTAAAATAAAAGAAGAAAATAATATCTTGGAAATAGTGTTTTATTCTACCGAGTTTCCCTCATTTAACTCGTAATGTACGATGCATTAAAAATTATTATACCTATTGAAACTGAAATATGTAAAAAAGTTGGAGGACATGTCTGGACAAAAAATTTTAAGTTAAACAAATTATTTTTGCCTTGACATTACTAGAAACGCTTTTAAGCTCAACAATCCACCTCTCGCATTAATAATCCTACGACTAAAAAAAGAAAAATAAAAAAAAAAGTAAAAAGAGTAAGAGTATGACTCTTAAATCTTTACAACCAGAACAATTGTACTCTCTTGCTAAGAGCGTGAACACCGGTTGTAACCTTAGTAGTAGTGTCTTATGCGTGTCAGACTTGGAAGTAAGGCATGACTCCTGAAACATCTAAACAGACAAACAGACAGCTAGACAGATAGTTATTTACATATCCTTTCAACTCGAATATATTTTAGGTCTGTCACTTATGTCTACACGAGCATAAAAAAGGTTTAAAATATTATTTCATGTAAATCAACAAATCTCATCCGTCGGTTGCTCCAGTCTGTATCGATACATGTTTCTACGTATGTAGGTGTATGTAGTGAAAGAGGAAGGGAAGACTGAACGATAAAACTGAGAAGAAAAAGACTCGTAGCTTCAAATACAACTGTTTTTTTTACTTTCTAGCAATTTTTTTTTTTTTTGAAAAAAAAAACTACTTGAGAAAAGTAATTACAGTGAAAAAAAATTAACTTGATTTGAAAAAAAATTTTTGAACCGAGAAAATAATTTTGAAAAATATTACAAAATTTAGTTATATATAGAAACATCTATTAAATAAATTGTCAATTAAGAAATGACCTTGTATATTGTGAACTATTGACATTTTTAAAGATATAAGCTCATCCCGATGTTACACTCATCAAAACCTTTCACTTAAGTACCCACATCAATTTTTCATATATTTATATATATTATATATATGTATATATGAAAAATATATAAAAAATGCATGTGGGTACTCAAATGAAAGCTCTTGATGAGTGTAACATCGGGATGATCTTATATTTTTAAAAACGTCAAAAGTTAAGGAAGTACAATGCAATTTAACAAAAGTGATTATTTAATAAACCAAAATTTTATTTATTTATAGTTCACAAAAGTCTCGGCAGTCACATATTGACTGCAAAGTTGCTAGTAATTCTATAATTAACAAAATTCCTTATTCCAATAATTTGGAATTCCTATAATTCCAAAATTACGTATCACAGATAATATAATTTAATTCTCTCCATATGTTAAATATTTTACATAATTTTTTTTTTTGTACAAAATAAACAGTTTTTTGCTGCAGAGCAATCATTTCATTAAAAAAATTTTAACACTGTTACAATTTCTAATACTCACCTTCTTACTTCAAAAGATTTTATTAAAACTCAGTGGTCGTTCGGAATAATAGTGTCCATTTGGTATACTGAAACAATTTGGAAGAAAAGTTGTAGTGGACATTTAACCTCCCTCCTTTTCTAGCGGTTATATACTTTAGTAGTGAATATAGCGCAGTAACAGTAATATCAGATAATTTTCAGGTAGCAAACATAGCGAGAAACTGCATAATCGTCGTTTCCAAGTGGCAATAGAGTGGTTGAACTGCGCGTGACTCGTTGGACCGCATGACCCATTAGGCAATGAGCGTTCACGCGTCCCATGACTATATGTACTCTACGATAATCGTACGTATTAGCCTGCCAATAACATTAGCTCGTATACATTAATGCCCACTCATCCTTTCGTTAAATTTATAAACACATTTCCGGAGCAAGCTTAACACTTATTTAAATATTATTATGTGTTTGTGCATATATACCCGTCTATAAATACTCGGTTTAGTTGCTTACTAACGTGTCAAACAATTGTCATTAATTCTTAGGTACACTTGAACTATGAATTTCAAATCTGATATTGAATAGTTGTTTTAATTTCACCAGAGTAGTTTATTTTCAGTCAATTTTTCATAACAATTCACTTTATTAATCTATTAATTTAATTTAATTTATTTATTGCTTTAATTATATAGAATCTTTAATACAATTAGCGGTGATTTATTAATCTATTAATTTCATAATATTCCATACCTTGGACATTTTTACTTCGTTATTAACTGTGTTATGTGAAAAAATAATTGTTAATCCACTTTAAAAAAAAAAAATAATTGTACTGAAGGATTTTAACAAATGTCAAAGTTTAAATACGGTTCACCATTTAATTTTTAAGTTAACAACCGTCTTGATTTTATATTCAATCTTTAAATATAAGTCAAAAAAAGGGACATTGATTAATTCATGGAAAAAATTTTCTGACATAAGGTAAAAGATCCAGTTATTGACACTGGCCTAGTTGTTTGACACTTGCAATTTTTTTTTTTAATTAAAAAAATAAAATGTTCTTAAAAAATCAATTATCTTAAAATTTATAATTAAAAAATTATATTTATAAATTTATTAGAGTTGATTTTATTTTTGTTTTAATAAATTTCATAGAAAATGCATCAACTAATTTTTATATTATTTTAGAAAAAAATTAGTTTAGAAGTTGATTAAATTAAAAATTAATGACAGATGAGGTTTTGAAGAGAGTAAAAAAGAGTAGAATAAAAATTTTTACTATTTTCAGCTTTGAAAGTTTTAAAAAATGTAATATGAATAATAAAAAAAAAATGTTTCTCAGTACTTTGACATACTTGTCATCATCGCAGTAGGTTGCCGTCAATTAAATAAAAATGCGTGACAAATTTTCCAAGAGTCGTTATCCAGAACGTAACTTGCAGACGAGGTTAATCCGTTTGAAAATCAACGCAGTGGTAGAGTTACGATTGCGGAAGTCCACAGACCGCTGGCCAACGAACACGCCTAGAACCCCCGAGAGTGGAGTAGTAGTGTAGTCGAGTCTCATTAGCGCCGTTGGATCCCGGGGCAAGTCAAACAACGAGCGTCGCCGCAGTCAGGACACCCTTTTTCTTTATTTTTATTCGCTAAACGTTCAGATTAACGTCCACAAGCATTTTTTTTCGAATTTGTAAATAAATCAACAAGGTATATCATTTTCCGAGTAGCCATTCATTGTTTGATCCTATGAAAAAGGTTTTGCTATTAGATTTTTAGGTAAAATCTCGAGAATCAGGTATAACAGCAAAAAAGTAATCATCGTTGTGATAAGTCGTAATCATTAATTATTAATTTTATTTTATGGCCATAATTAAGCAAGGACTTACATTCTATATCGGGTGTTCTTTGTCTATTATCAAATTGCAAAGTTTTATGATTAACATTCATATTTAATTAGCCAATAATAACCCATTTGCGAGCCTCTAAATGTAAATTTAAAAATTCAATGGTGAAGTAATCTTCTTAGGGATAGTAAGGTAATTAAAGTGAATTATACATTCATACAGAGAATAAGTTACAGGAGAGATATTAGCCAGTGGACTAAGTTTTCTTGCTTTGAGAATTACAGCCAAAGCAAGATGTGAGATTTAATCAGTAATGAGGTAGATGTCATAAATTGACTTTTCAAGCAATCTTCACCCAATTGAAAAGCTTACTCTCTGTTACGAGTTATTCAGCCGAGATAAACACGCATGTCTTTGTAATTCAAGCCACTATTTTTGTTTCCTAATGGTAGCACATATGAAAAAAACTTTCATAAACCTGATGGTCGATGGATAACGCGATTAAGAGGGAGTTATTCAACTGCATAAAAATTTAAAGGAGAATAAAAATAATCTCTATAAAAAAATGAATAATTCTTGCTTTCTGCAATATTTCTGAAAAATTAATAAACTATGATGCATTTTATATCGGGAAGAGTTTAAATAAAGGTACTGTTAGACTGTTGAATAGTGTCATTCATTTGATTTGATATCTTTAGTTATTTAACAAGTTAGCTTTTAAAGCATGCACAAAATCATCAGAAATTTAACATTTTCATTGACCTAAAAACTAAATAACTAAAAATACATTATTGTATTTTCAAGAAGATTCTACATTTTTTCCAGACAAAAAAATTATATTTACATTTTTCAATGAGTCTATTATTGATATGTTAAAAACTTGGTTAATTTTAAATTTTATAAATGTCTCAAACAAACAAATATAATTTAATGAGATTTTGTTCTTTATAATACCTTATATTTTTACTTAAAATTATTTATTTTAATTATTTTGATTTATTTTAAGTTAAAAAGTTAGGTTACACGCTAAAATTAATTACAAAATTAATTTCTTTGATACCAATAAACGATTTATTGAGTACCAATAAATAATTAGTTAAATACTACTAAATATTTATTTGGTGGAACTAAATGGGCTTTAATAAATGATTTAGTACCTATTATTAAATATTTGGTAATGAAAGGTTTGTTACTAAATCATTTAGTATCCGTTACTAAATCTTATTAAATAGAACTAAATCCTTCTATTAGTACAATTTTTAAATAATAATTCACAAAATAAGTAAGTAAATTGTCAAAAGACAATGAGAATGATTGGCATTAAGGGTAATTTTTGAGGATATCAAGTTAATTTGAAATCCACGATTAGATAAATATATATAGTAAATATAGACACAGCAAAGTTATCTCTCCGGGACGAATAACATGGCATCATTTCAGCAAGACCTCAATTCGAATCAGTTCTACTCGCGTTTGCACTCTGACTCTCTCCCATGGGATTCAGTGAAGATGTAATGCACACTTGTTCCTTTCCTTATCCCGCGCTTCCATTCAGTGCTGCCTCGTCTTGGCCCATTGGTGCGATGACCCCAATCGAATTAAGGCGAAGAGTTTTCCGAGACCTCCGCAATCGTTTCGTCTCAACTAGTTCAGTACGTGCTTCGATCTCATCGCCCGATAGATATAGCCTCTATCCTCTTTTAACTACACCAACTCCATCCACCAGGGTCCATGCACTCGTCTATTCTTCCACCTATCTGCACTTTCTTTACGTCATATGCGCTTTCTACGTGTATTTTGCTTCCGCTATCACCATCTTGGAATTCACTCGCGCTTCGATCTTCGATTACGCAACTAACTCGAGCAGCTCCACTGCCATAAACTCTGTACTTGTCATCCATAAAATAACAGCCATTGTCGTTGTATTTGTTTGTTTATTTTTCTTCTTTCTTTGCAATTCCACTTGAGCTGGTGATATCCTTAAGCCCCTTTCCCAGTTCCACTGACTCATTTCATTTGGTTCATTTGAAAGAAGACGCGTGATGTATACTACAAAAAGTTATAGTGATGAAGAGGCTGAAAAGATAAAATAAAATAAAAATAAAAAGATAGAAACATAAATTTCGTCCCTAAAGTTTATAAAGAGATCTGCCTTTTGGAAATCCTTTTTGAGTTGAGCTCGCGATTATGGTGTCTTCAGACTCGCGTGAGTCTTTTCTTCACAAGATTTATTTGTGTAAAGAAACCAGGTGAAATAGGATAAGTTTTTTTTATTCTTAATACTGTTTTATTTCAAAACTGTAGACTCTATCTCATTATTCCTTTTAAGTACTTTGACACCTTGCTTCGATTTTTTAGACTAAATTTGGAAATTTATTACCGGAGAAAAAAGTTTCCCAGACGGTTCAATTTTCCTTTCAGCTTACCAATAAGATACGAACTTTCATAAGAAAATGCCATACAAAAATATTTATGATATTGTTTTTCTAATATAAAATTTTTAGTTAAGAAATAATTGTTGAGATATCTAATAGATTACTTTTCTATACTAATAAATGGCGAGCCGGTTTTTTTGTCCGGTTATACTGCGAAAACTACTGAACTGATCGGAATAATACTTATACCATAAGATGCAGCGTGTTACGGAGAAGATTTTAGTATATGATATGGTGGTGATTACTTATCCGGAGCCTATATTTTTTTGACTTAGAAATAATGAATTTTTATTGTAACTAAATTTATTCTATTCGATTGTCATTTGTTTAAAATAAATTTTTTAACTCTATTGGTTATGTTTATATAATAGGCAGATTTCTTCACTTATGAGACCTGCAATTTCTTTAACTGAAACTTTCAATGCTCATTACAAATTTTTTTGTTCATATCAATTATTATTGATTTTTGTAAGAAAGCCACGGAAATGTTATAATGATTGCACATTGAAAGTTACAATGAATATTAGCTAGAATAATTACATGGATAAAAGGTGGATGCCAATTCGATAGAATTGGGAATCTGTGCAAGTCAAAACAATACTCTAATTAAATTTCAAGTTTAGATCTAAAAATGCAATTCTATAAAGCGCCTAGCGGAGCAGGTGAGTAACAGCTAGTAAATAAATAAATTAGCTAACAAACATTTTTACAGACCGAATTAGGAAAGTTATTTATGAGTTATAAATATAAACTGATCATAAAAAAAAATTTTGCACGGGTCATATAATGCAAAGCATCAGAGTGGTTTACGATCGAAGTATTTTTAGAATTTCTAATGCTAATATATGAGCCTGAAATATGTATTAAGAAATCAAATAAGCACACAAAAGTTATTTGACAGTAATTTTTTTTTGTCAAATATTTTCATATGATGGTTTAGTTTGAAAACTAAAAGTTTACTAGCAGAAAGGAGAAATCGTAACTTTACACCCTGTAAACTTGAATTTAATGCAAAAACTTACAAACTTGTAAACTTATATGAAGAATTTGTAATAGTACTTGAAATGTTCTGAAATCATTGAAACGTTACTTAAATTCAGAAGAGAATTTAAATACAAAGTGTAATAATATTATGATGGTTAATTAATGAGAAAGAGAAAGTGTTTGTTTAATTAAAACAAAGTTTATTTTAATCTTTTTTTTCCACCAGCCTATTAAACTATTTTTTTAAAAATTCATTATTCAGCCTTCACAAACTTATATCAGCTTCTATGTAACTGTTGAGCACAAATTTATTTCATTTTCCGGATTCTCTGTAGATGCAGAAAGCCGACGACAGTTCCGGTCGTTCCTTTGTTTTCATTTCAACATCCGGGTAGGAAGCTTGACAGAGAGTACAGTATAGCATGAGAAAAAGATATTATCATAGGATTTTGTTTGCCCAACATTTTTTTATACGCGAGTATATACAGAGTCGCTCTGAGGGTGAAGAGTAAGTGGAATAAGGATGGTAATAAAAAAAGCTCTTTTTTCTCGAATATGTTTGACATTTACTTTTCATTTACTGGCAAAGAAACAAGGTCAAAAATGACGTGATCAGTCAAGTATAGCCTTTTTGAGATATTTACGAGCATAAAACAATTATTTATTATAATTTGTAATTTTTTTTACAAATGTATGTATCAATTAAAACATTAGATGAAACAGAAATTGGCTTAGCAGTTCCTAATACAAAAATCAATATCAGATAAACTTCTTAAGGGTCAGAAAGTCATTTTTACTCTACAATTTAGTACTCTAAGTTTAACTCTCTTGTAGGGAGACAATTCAACGATCATGCGCCTTCTGTCGGATATTTTAAACACTATTTTTGGTCGAAAAATTAACTATAGACTTATATAACCATATCAGTCCTGATTTTTAACGGAATATTTATCTACTTCCAATTATTAATGTCCAATTATTAAATATAGCTGTTACTCGCCCGCTTCGCTGGGCGGTTTATAGAATTGCATTTTACAATATTGTAATTTCAATATAAAGGAAAAGATAAGTAAATACTACTGTCTTATAGACACAAGAATTGACGCTAATTAATAACTTTTCAAAACCATTTCATATTCTAGCCAAAAAAGTGCACTAAGATCTCATTAGAATTTCAATCCAATTTATAAAAACAGATATAATTATATAAAAAATCTAAAATCAATACTTTCAATCACATTAATTCCCAAAGACTTTTCTTTCCTTTGAATCAAAGAAAAAAAATGCCAAATCAATATCGCGTATTCTTCTTGTTCACTTCTTTGTCTTGATGTCAGCTCTATAAGGAAAAACATGAATTCCCGCGACAATGGTTGTGAAAATTTTCCGTAAAGATTCTTTTAAAAGTTGTCTTTTATCAAACATACGGATCGTAGAAAAAAAAGAGATAAATGTATCGATAATTAATTTTTTTTCTTCTCTTTTTTTTTCGGTTAAGATTTTATTTAAGCTATAATTTTTTTCCCATTTACGAGTATTAAGCTCAAGTATACATGAGTTATATACACATACACTCGTATATATATATATATATATATATATATATATATATATATATATACATATATAAAGAAGAATAAGCTATAAAAGAAATCTCTGACAATGGTTACAACTTGCAGCAAGCAATGAGAGTAGGAAAAATAAAATAAAAAAAAGTTAGTACCCGGTGTATAGGTCTCGGGTGAGTACGCGGTGATTGTCCTCCTTTCAAGCGGTAAAGTCCTTGTGAACTAACTGGATTTCTCGCTTTCATTCGTTACGTGTCTTCTTGCTTAAAAAAGCCTGTACTTTCGTGTTCTTGCCTTTATTTATTATTATTTTGTTTTTGTTTTGGTATATAAAATTTTTCCTCTCTTATTTATATTTTTTCCGAGCGTTACATCTTTCGACAATTTTCCTCCGCGAATTCAATAAGGCTTGCGGTGCATGCACCAACTACGGCGTAAATCTGTGTACTTACATGACTTACATGCACCGGAGTTGTATGTAGTGTGTACATTGATACGTGTTTCTGTATAGAATATATAGAATAAGAGTGCACAAGCCTACAAGCAATTGAAGGAGTGTATAGAGTGTAGAGGAAGCAAAGTAAGCATTTACGTAGCTGAGTACGAACGAAACTGCCAGTAAGCGTGGCGTGGGAGCTCAAGGATGCGGAAAGAGCACGGCTGGCGGCTCATGCCTGTCGAACCGTAACGTCATGAGTCCTTCGGTTCCCTTGAGAGTACCTTGTCTACTTCTACTTTTAGTGTATCTATATCTACACCATCATCCACATCTAAATCTACTTCTACATACTTGTATACTTCTATATATCTGTATACGCTCCGAAGTGACTATGTGCGTCCTGTTTTCGTTGGG
This sequence comes from Cotesia congregata, assembly GCA_905319865.3. NCBI lineage: Eukaryota > Metazoa > Arthropoda > Insecta > Hymenoptera > Braconidae > Cotesia > Cotesia congregata. The sequence goes on from CAJNRD030001122.1 coordinate 705,498, forward strand.
AAACTCTTTGTGCAGCAGTTAAGTATATGCGACATGAACAGTCGGCATCTGGGGAGTTGGTCCTATTATTTTTGTAAATTTTCAATCTTTGTTTTTGATTATTGGAAATTTTATTTCACTTGAGCCAAGAAAATATTTTTCTTCCTAATTATTTTTTTAACAAGAAATTTCACTTATTCCAAAATTAATTCTCTTGCTGTAAGAAATACGTATCTTGATCCAAGAAAATTTATTTAAGTCAAGAAAATCTTGTTTTTTTGAGAAAATTCAGCCTCTTGCTCCAAAAAATTTACTTCTTGATAAAAATAAATTTTCTTGTCTTGAGAAAATTTCTCTCTTGCTCCAAAAAATTAAATATAAAAATAGAAGTAAATTTTCAATAATATTTTTATTGATTAACATGTCAAATGAGAAGATCAAATAATATTTCATCATTTTTTTTTCATTCAATATGTATAATTTCACGGTAAAATAATATAAAAAGGGTATCAAATATTCAAAAGAAAAATTTTTTCAAGGTGAGAAAAATTTTTTCTCAGCTGATAGTAGGTGGCGCTGCTTCCCTAAAGTATCTAAAAAATCTTGATCAAATATAAAAATTTATTGTATCAAGTATTTATGATCTGAATTAAGAAAAAATAACTCACCAAGAATAGAATATCAAGAAAATTTTTAACTTCGGTCTTCCTTCAGGCACCCGAAAACTTTCTTTCTGTGTAGAGATTTCTGTGAGGGATAAAGAAAAAAATTCTTTTGAATCGATTATCCAATAAATTATTTGTCTAATTTTTTTTTGCACAATAATGAAAAATTTTTTACTCTGCTGGATCTTTCTTTTAGCTGTTATTGCTTTCTAATATTGAATTTTCCAAAACTTATCCCGTCAAAAGAAGTAAACTCAAACAAAAAGTAATTAATTGAATCTCGCTTTCGAAGAGTCATTATTATTACTATTATTTGTTCAGAGATGTTGAAATACTAGAGTAAATGAAGTATGAAAAGTATATAGTAAGTGTCATTAAAAAGTCGTTGGGTAGTTTGTCAGAATAGTATATTTCCTAGATTCAACTTTTTAAAATGGAGAAAGATCTTTATGAGAAGAGTAAAAAGTAAGAATAAGAAACTAAAGTGAGGATGATGATGAAAAAAAAAAATAAAAAATGAAAATCGAGAGCTGCAATGAAGAGAGAAGTAGAGGAGAGAGGGGCTATTGCTGAAGAGAACAAGTAAAGACTAAACTTGGTAGCAAAGCTTTAAAGTGAATGCCAGCGAGGGTACAGTGGGGGCGTCGGTAAAGACATCGACGCTCTACTCTCTAAGTTTCTAAGGCAAGAATCGATATATGACTTCCGTAACGTAAGACAAACGGGGTTCGGCTATCGGAAACGTTTCGGCAGGCGATTAATCGCCTCGCTGGAAGTCATATAATTAAATTAAACTTTACAAGAATTTCACTTAGTTGCGGGATGGAGACAGGGGTCCGATGTGTTATCAATTATGTAGAAGGGGTCGAGTGCAAGCTCAACTTGGAACGTACATCAACTACTTTAATACTGAGCTAGGAGCCCACATCCAACATCCAACATCCAACACCCAGCCTGCTTCTATCATATTATATCTAATTTAGTACTCTCAATCGCCTTTCATGTCCTCGTTCTGCTTTGTCATCGCTTAACCATTTATTTTTACGCTTTCGAATATTTTCGCTCTATAGAATCTAACATATTTTTCAATCTAGGCTCCCGACCTTCTAAGTATGTTGTTAAATCTATTGAGGTCTAAGTTATACCCTGCCGAGAAAGTAATTTGTTGATTTATTTTTTTGACATTTTCGAAACTGATGAAAGAATTAATTTACTTCAAGAGAAAAATTTTGAAGTAAAATTTGATAATTTTTAATTTAAGAAATTATTATTAATTATTAATTTCTTCAAAGTTATTTCTTTATACTGAGAGAAAAAATAAATTATTATAAGAAGTAAACAAAGTAATAGCTTTTCTTGATGTTCTGATTTAAGTGAAGCCTAAAATTATATTAAGTAGCAACTTGTAGTTACAGTGTCTATTAAAAATTCGGATTTTAAGAGCTTTAACCCAATTATTTTTCGATATTTTTAAAAATCCTTGGAAATAAAATTCATCCTTTTAAGCTCTATATGATTACATTTTACATTCCAAGCCATAATACTAACAACATATAAATAAGAATTGACCTCTCTTTGAAAACTTTTTCATGAGTTTCATTTCTTTTATCGAGAAACCATTTCACAAAAGTACCTTTTGTCTTTCCTGAAAAATTGGCTATTTCGAACCTGAAGGGCTTCTTATTCAAAGGATTAAATATAAAACGTGATATTTCAACGTCCCAATTTTACTTCGTTTCATCCTTTTTAATTTTAAAGTTTAAGTTTCGAAGTAGATCATTGAAAAATTAGTTCTAAGATTGATCAACAAAAAAGATCAATTTTTGACATGGCTATATAATGCTAATTTTCATATTTTATTCATAAATTGTATACAAATTTAATTAAATATTGTTAAGATCTTGTTTTGCTTAAAATATTTTTGTTTTTAATTTTTTTGAAGTTAACTTTTTTGGTAAGAAGACAATTCAGCGATCATCAAATGCCTCCTGTCGAATTTTTTCTACACTAACTTTGATTAAAAAATCATACATGGCATAAATGACGACTATATCAGAAGATATCGCGTCTTATCAAAGCAAACATATCTCGATATATTCGAATAAGATCATTTTTTATATCAGACTATGTTTGAAGATATCAGGACACATGACAAATAATATATGAACATATTAGGCCACATCAGAAAATTCTTACAAGGGTCCTCGACACGAATGTTACTTTCCTTTTATATTGTTCCTTACAAACATGGTAGTATCATATTGATTCTCCCAATATAATAATATACTAAAGAGCAATAAATACACACACTACATATGCATACATTCAGTTCAAAGTGGAGCACATCAAAGACTAGGATGATCTTCAGAGGAGTACATTACAAGCTACCATACTTATTGTATATAATCAAACAGATTAGATATAGCTACATAAGACGTTCTTTGAAAACGTATATACATTTCAAACTGTGGCGCTTTCACCCGGATATACTGGTTGAATTTATCAGTAATATGATGACGTGCAGGTCTTATCTAAGATTACTACTTTAAGCACTAATAACGTGGATAGGACGTAATAGCAATGTTTTAATTTAGTTAGTTTAATAGCTTGTTAGTAAATATAAATTCAAATATCTCGATCACTTCGTACCAACTAAAATTTTGAAACGTAATCGAATAGACTTTTCGATACACAGAAAAAAACTGTGCTTGAATAAGGTATATAATTTTGAAGAACTTAATCTTCTTGGTTTGAGTAGAAAAATTCTTGAACTAATAAATCGACGGTCTAATTAGCAATTGGTCTAACTCTTTATTTTTTAGAGGGTGATTTTTTAACATTTTGATGTAGCAATAATCTAATTATAAATTATTTGAATGATCCAAGCTAAAATATTATACCTTTAGTAGATATTAAATTATTATTTAAAGTGATAATAAATTTTGAACTAATTGTTTTTTTGTACTAATGGAAGATTCTCTAAAATGGAGTTAGACAATTTGCTAATTAGAACGTCGAAATTTTTCTTGATTTAAGGAAATTTTTTTCTCAGTCTAGCGATGATGATGATGAGATAAAGAACACTTGAGCTGCTGAAATCCTATCAGTTATTTAATATCAAAATTGAGACTGATTTTCAACCATCAGTTAATAAACAAATCAAGGAATATTGAAACGGAAAATCAATTTACTTTATTATACATCGTGCTCTCTGATTATTATTTGTGTTTCGGCAGTTCTAAGAAGAGAGCGAGGAAAAGATCAACATTCCAGTCGCCAGAGCTCCAGACCGATCGATAAATTAATTACCAAAGGTTAAAGATTGAAATAGCTATGCCTGATACTGACTCACTGCTGGGTTCGAAGTTCACACCGGGCAATCAGTATTGAGACAAAATACAATTAGTCGGAAATTAATGACAGTGACTATTTATACTTCAGCAGACAAATTTTGTGTTGTAAGAATTTCATCAATTCCGTTGTAAGAAATTAATTCTGCTGCCGGAAAATTAAATTCAATTCGACATTGATCGGTCCGATAATTTGTGGGAAATTATCGAAATATAATTTGAATAATTTTTTAATTGTCAATCTGATTTTGAAATTTTATCAAGTTCTTAAAATAACTTGTTAAACTTTGGAATATTTAAATTTTTTAAGGCGGATATTTAAGATTGTAAGTGTGAATTTTTAATATAATAACTTTCAGGATTTTTAATTAAATCTACTAATTAAATACAACGACTCTGTGCTAAATATTTTTCATGAATAATACCGATTTGAAGAGTCTAAATTAGCCATCATTCATCAATTATTGGTTGAGATAAAAAAATTCGTAAATGTCAGTCGGCTGGATAATTTAATTGATAATTTTTGAATAAAGGTCACAGGAGTTTAGATAAAACTATATAAAAATTCATGTTTCTATATAAAATTTATTAGAATGCTAAAGGTTACATTTTATCAGAACATAAATATATAAAAATAAATCAATTCTTCTGCTTTTATAATCAAATAACTTGTAGAAAAATAAATTAAATATGAAAAGAGATCATTTCTTATTAGCTAACTTTAATTTATTAAATGAATTTATAAATTGGATTTAAATAAGTGATTTTAATTAAATTATTTAACTTTTATGAAAGGTTGATTTTCTTTTTTAAATTAAAAAAATTGAAAAATTCATATTTTAATTAATATTTAAAAATTTATATTTTTATCATTATTCTAATGAATAATTAATTACGTACAGAATCATAAAGTTCTTAAAATTAAATAACCTGTCAAGTTGATAAGTACTGATTTAAAAAAAGTAAAAATGATTGACATCATTATTCTACCGTCAAAAAATATTACTTGAGAAATTTTCGTAAATATGATTAAATAATATAACAATGAAAATAATTGAAAATATTTATTAAGGGTCTGAAAATTTTTAAAGTTATAATTTAAAATGACATATAATTTTATAAAGTTTTTCTGTTAGAGCTAATGGAGTACATATTTTTCTAAATAATCAATAATTAATACTCTCGCGTGGTCGATATTTCGTCCATTGTATTTTCTATTGTCCTGTAATTATACTGTCAATTATATGACACGTTGATTATTAGTTAGACTTTACAAGCTCATTAATAATTCACTAATATTCAAGTGAATCATATTATAATCGATACATTACGTGGAACAACGTAATTAAGGTTAATGACGCATCATTATATTTTTAATAAAATTGCAGAGCCCCGACAATCTAACTGTCATTTTTTAACCTATTTTTAATTACATATTCTCCTCAATTAACAATGACATGTACATGTACAATGATAATTAAAGTGACATTTTTAATAACTATATACTATGACAACTATAATGTTAAATATTTAAAGTCTTTTAATTTAACGAGCTATAAAAAAGATCTCTCTTAATAATCACTTATAAAATAATTATAATCGCTGATGATAAAAATAACATTGTAGAGCAATATAGGAAAATGTAATTACCACGAGTGTATACAAGTGCTGTAAATTAGATAACCGGCAAGGATTTAATTAAAAATCTTTTCATTACACTCCCGCTCTCTTGATAATAATATTTAGATAAATTTATTGTTCCTCCAGACTATGTATATGAAGTATTAATTTATTTGCGAAGCGCTAAAGTTATTATTTTAATTGCTGTTGTGATTAATGTTATTTTCACTCCGTTTACTGAAAGACGATTTTATACCGGTTTTTGAATTTTGTATTTTATTATTTTTTTAATAGACAATTTAACCCGTTAATTTTTAGAATAATTTCTCTAGAATTAAAAAAAAATTTATTTTAATAAAATTTTAAAGATTGTTTCTGCTTTTAAAAGTAATGATTTCCAAAAATAAGAAATTTTTTATTTATTCCTGATTCTTAAATCTTGAATTATTCTCCTTATTTAGAGTCGAGTTTTCATCATGGCTCGAAAAAAAATTAAAATTGAACGACGCGTTTTAAAGATATTGCAGTCGAAAAGTGCACGACTAATAATCTCATTTTTCACAACAAAATTGATTAAAATAAAATATAAAAAGCAAAATAATAAAAAACAGAAAACTCTGCTATGGTTTAGTGGCGCCATAATTCTAAGGTGAGGAAAAAAACACTATAATAAAATGTTTAGATAGAAATACAATAAAATACACAGTCATATATTAGTTTTTTATAAATAGTAATTTAACGACAGTGAATTGAACGCTCATGTTAGTTGAGAAAGTCCTAAGTGTGTTACTTTAGATAATAAAAAAAAAATTATTCCGGTACGATGATTTTTTCGAGCAATTTTCCTGCCACATACACCAATCCATAAACACAGGCACACGGACGTCCAGAAAAGATTATTTTAATGTTATTATTTACTATGTTGAACAAAATAATTGTTATTGAAATATATTTTATGTGCCTGAAAAATTATTTGACTTGATATTAGTACACTCAGATTAACCTGTAAGTGCGATATAAATAAAAAAAAAAATCAATTTCAGTTTCGAGAAAACTGCTTTTTTTGAAATGTCGGGAGTAGAGCACTACCTCAACGCTTCGCTTATAAGGCGTGCAATTAAAAAAAAATGTTTTTAAACAAAATGCTTAGATTTTTAAGCTTGAAGCGATTAATTTAGTGAATTGTCAAGCATTTCGAGCTCGAAAGTAATGAGAAGTTTCAAGTATAGCCTGCAGATTCGTGCTTTTAGAAAAAAAATCAGGTCAATTTTTATCTTTTTAAAAATACTTTCGAGCGGTACAGGATACTGAGTATTGAAAACAAATTCGCAATTAAATCGATTGTATCTGAGACGAATACTTAACCGGTCTATACTCCGTAAACAAAACAGTAATGGGTATCGGTCAACTTTTTTCAGACGTTACGCTAAAAGCTAGCGGCAGTTGTTTTTAATTGCCTTTGTTTCCGGTTTAAAACTTTAACGTCTACCTACCTATTTTGTCCTACTTTTTATGAATTAATTACGTCTAGAATTTAAATACTTTGAAAGAGGATTTTTTTGCCAGTATGTGCTGAAAAAAACATCCACTTTTTTATGATTTATGGCTACAATTTGTTTATTAATTTTGTTTCAAAGTATTCAGTTAAACTTTAGTTTTTATTTGTATGTACATATTCCAAGTACTGGATGTATTTTTCCAGCACACTGAGATTAAATATTATGATGAACTGCTTTAAATATTTTAAATATTCTCTCGGAAATAAATTCTTCGAAGTACTTTAAATTAACATGAACAATGATTTACTCATTAACAGCTCTTATTTAGTTTTCGCAGACGAATATATTTACAAAATAAATGTTATTTAAAGACTTCGTCGAATATTTTACAAAATTAATTTCTTTATTTTTTTTTTCATTACTCATTACACTCAACATAATTGCGATAAATAATATAATAAAATAATTAAAAGCGGAATCGAATTCCGATAATGCTGGATCGTAAAAAGTACAAAACAAGTTAGAATTATAGAAGCTCGTTTAAAGTTCGGCGTAAGAGAGAACGGGGTGATTTTAAACACCTGAGTGACAAATCGAGTATGATTAAAGTTTAGTAACAAATAATAACTTTAATTGATAATAGGTGTATTTAATTTATTTTAACATGAAGCAAATGTATTGATTTAAATATAATTTAACGTATTAATAAATGTTTGTATGAAAACAAAAGTTTAAATTTGCGCAGGATGATTGCGAGTGAAAATTCCGAGCACTATGTAGAATAATTACAAACACCGCTCAGAGCTATACTGAATAGCTTCAAATATTGTTTTGATACAAGTTTTTGAATTCTCTCATCCGTGGTGGTTTAAATTGTTAATTAACATAAAGTTTATTCATTTTTTACATTTCTCACATCAACCATACTTAATAAATTGCAGTAATGATTTATGAATGTTGATTTAATTAATAGATAATGCTCTGCATATTTTTGACGTATAGATAATCGTATATCGTAATTAAAAATGCCGAATAACTGATGTTATGGTTTTACTCTCTGGTAGAGTGTTGTTGAATAATCATACAAACATTATATTTAATTACAATTCTATTACATTAACGATATTACCCATTAATTTATTAAAACCAAAAGGAAATTAATTCGTTTGGAACCTAAAATTTTCATTATTTTCAATATTTTTTTATTAATAAAAGTACTGAAATTATTATTTATATATTTTTTAATTAATTAGTCATTTTATGTACAATTCCTACGTAGGATAATAAAAATAAAAAATTGTTTTCATTATCACTATTTTAATTATCTGGCAACTGAATATAAGTACAAAAGTATCCGAGTTGAGACAACTTTTAATAAATGAGATCTTAATTATTTTAATATTTAAGTATAACCTCGAGCTTATTATAAATAACCTCGTTTTATCTCTTAGTTTTTTACTCATTTAAAATAATAATAATTTTTACAATGTTTTTCTTTTCTGAAGATTGGTTTTTCTAATACTTTATATATAAATGTTGGCGATTCAGCCTAATACGCGATTTTTTCTCTAATTATTCATAATATCGTTAGCCTGTATTTCCTACCAGGCATAAACAATTATTAAAATTCTTATCTGAAAGGTAATTCTGGACAGTGTCTCGGATAGCTTAACAGGTAGAGCCTTTGGCGCGAAACCAAAAGATCTAGGTTCGAGTCCTGGTCTGGGCCATCCGAATTATTTTTTCAGTCAAATTTATATATAAAATAATAATAATAATAATAATAATAATAATAATAATAATAATAATAATATGATTTTATAAGATAGTGAAATCGTTGAAACGTATAAATGTCTACTTTAGAACTTTTCAGCATACTAAGTTTGTATCGTGAGAATCTTGCCTAATGAATATAAATTATGAGAACTTTGCATTCTAAAGTAGTTTTATATATATATATATATATATATATATATATATATATATACAAAATCCGTAAACATGTTTCTTAACTTTATTCTCTAATTTATTTCAAAATAATAATTTTAATTTCATCTTAACTGCAAATAATTAAGAACGCTCATGCGTTATTACTATATTCGGAAAAATTCAAAACTTATAATGATTGAAAAGTTTAATTACATCGTTATAATTATAAGTCATTATTTAACTCTATGGAAACGAAATATTCATTTGAAATGTACGGAGTTTCCCCCCAACATTTCTGCTTCAAAAAGTTTAAATTTACAAATAAAAAAGTTTAATAAAACGGCTGACTTCCTAATTTTCCTAGAAGCTACCCTCCCTCAGTCATAGATCCGACGAACGTTGAGTAATTGCATACTCAATACGGAAGAGGTAAATAAGATATTTTAGTTCAAGTGCCTGTGTTTGTGCATCAAAGCCAGAGCCGAGCACAATAAAACCGCCCGTGTGTATCATATCATTCCTAATTATAATTTATAATGAATACATTACCGTTCGTATAACTCAGATAAAACTTAGAATTCTTGAGCATGCTGTATCGATCAAATCAAGGCGGATTCCAACCAATATTCTTTTCCAGGTCGAAACGAATCCGATTTGTCTCCCGGGAAAAACTCATTTGTTTTGTTTACTGCTCATTGTCTGACTTCCTTTCAGCCTTTTTAGAATGAATATTTGTCTCTCATACAGAAAAAAAAGTGATTTGAAAATCGCATAAGGAGATACAAAAACTACCACTGGTGATGCCCACTAAGGTGATTTTAAAGTAACACCACCTAGTGATGCAATTCTTATTTATTTACTATTATTTTAAGAATAACTAGCTTAATTTAATTGTTAATCTGATGTTAATGTCTTGCAAAGTAATATCAAAAATTTTCTACTCATACCATAAAATTAAACTCCATTGTTTTGCTTATATACAACATAAATTGTATACCTGTCCCAACTTTTCAGTTGAATTATTATCTACCAAATATTATGAGCAGTATACTGTAACAAAAAACTCGTGGCATGTACAGAATTAAAGTATATCATAAGTAATTAAAACAATGTAGTTTAATTTTATGTGAGCAAAAAATTTCCATCGCTAAATTTCAAGCTCATTAAGTTTTCATGTCTTTTATAAAATTAATTTCTTTTTTCAAATTTTATAATTGATTCAAAATTTTAAGGGATTCAATTATAATTAAAAAAAAAACTTCTTCTTTTATAACGAATATTTTTGATCCAAAAAAATTATTATAAAGAGAATCTGTTTTTTGGGTTCAAAAATTTTTTCCATTTATGGTTATGTATGAAAATTTTTTCGCGGGTAAAATTTTGGAGCATTATCTATACTGTAATCGATAAAAATATTCAAAAATAAACGCACAATATCGTATACCTTCAAGAAACATAACTCTCCTATAAATCCTCTTACTTTCTCGTCTTCTCTTAAAATAATATCCTCTTTAAAGTAACAATGAAGAGATATCCCGCGAAACCCAGTATAAACTTTGAAAAATAAACAGTCTACCTTTGAATGTATAAACTTTAGCAGCGCCTTTGTATGTATTATTGCACATAACTTTGCGCTCAAAATTGTTATTACCGAGGATTTACGGATTTTTCCAGAGCTTCGAGCATCTAACTTCCAGTTCTTAACTATGCAAATAATAAATAACAAATAATAGATAGGGTAAATAAATCTCAGGAACAAATTAATTGAATTCACATTAAAATTGACAGCTTGCACTAGCATTGATTGTTGCGTAACTGCTTATATAATGTAATATAATTTATATATTTTAGAGAATAAATGAAAGAAATAACGCGGCTTCATTACAAAGTTTTATATGGTCTAAGTGAAATTTCATGTTCCTACTCTTAAAGCGATAATTATAACGTAATGACGTTATCGAAGTACTCGTTGAGATTCTTCTTTCTTACATCATAGCTTCTCTCGTACGTCAATTATTTCCCAACCAGTAATTAATGGTTCACTCGTAATGAGACGCGACAGTGATGGAAAATCAATTTTATTTAACTTAATTGTCTATCTTCGTTACTGAATTTCTAACTAATTTTTTTTTGATAATATTATATGTATTATCATAAAATAAAGAGATTTTTTGTTGAGTAAAAAAATTCAAAGTTAAATTAAAATTTCTATCGAAGCTAGTAAAAGAGGAAGCAAAAGTTTGATCAGAATGTAGATAGAAAAAAAAGTCTTTGTAGCTTTTTACTGGAATACTTTTTTGAGTAAATTTTTGGAATACTTGAGGAGTGTGTAGTATGCAGAGTAGTTCTACAGGGTTTGTCCGAGTATATTTATGATGTTTATATGCCGGTACCAGAGACGGTAAACTCAACAGAATAGGGACGGTGAGTGGAGGATATTCAAGCTGGACACGTGGGAATCACACCCGTGACAAAGTTTATTTATAAAACGGAAGTTAGGTGAGAGAAGAAAAGACGATGAGGACGAGAACGAGGATGACGCTGAGAACGACGACAACGAGCGCGGATAAGCTCTTTAGACTGGATAAACTTTCCGGGCACCGCATCCTCATCGATTGTGGCTTCAAGCCAAGGCCTTCTTATCGTACATAATATTTTACGTGTGAGAAACTTGTATTACTGGTATATATTCTGTGTGCTTTTCTCACGATGATTCACAAATAAAAACCATCTCAACTACTAAAATACTCTGTTTATCTTTATTTTTAATTTTTTACCAACATTTCATGTTTACGAGGATTCGACTTTTATTCTTACGGTTATTGAGAAAGGATGGACTCGACACGCTTCGGAGATAATGTGGTCACTTGGAGCTTTTTGCCAAACCTTCTGGAAATTCAAGATAAACTTTTTATGTGTGTTTGCTTTCGGATTATTTTATTCAATGTTTGTTTGCAGTAGCTTTGTGTCATTCATGGCCACTTGGTGAAAAATAATTGTTTATTTAATGCAAATTTCAAGTCAAAAATGTACACAGTTTTTTAACTTCCAGCTAAGAAAATTGAAAATTTTCAAAAATCGGGAGATTATTGGTTTTACACCGTTTTTCGAAAATCTAGTTTTTAACTCTCATAACTTTTGAATAGCGCCACCGATTTCATCGCAGTTGGTACCATTCGAATAGGTTTGACCAAACTTAGATTTTGCATACAATTTGGACCAATCTCAAAAAAACTACAAAAAATTTTTTTTCAAATGTGGTTTTTTTGGAATAACTTTTAAATGACTTTACCGATCAATTCCAAAAACTAATCAGCTTTTAAGGACAAAAAACTACGTCGATCGCCGCTAGTCCGGTCAAAATCGGTTGATTCGTTCGTGAGTTATCGTTGTCGAAAGAAAACCAAAAAAAAGTGTTTTTTTCGGAATTACTTCGAAATTCCTCTTTCAGTCAATTTAAATTTAGACATTCTTTATGAGGCTTCAATGCGTGAAAATCGGTTTATTCATTTAAAAGTTATTGCGGTTTGAAAATTCCAAAAATAGTGTTTTAGTAGACTGTTATCAGATTTTTGAGCTCAGAGAGCTCAAAAACGCTGTTAGTGCAATTTTGAGCGCTCAAGTATAGAATTAGCGGGACGTTTCAGGGATGGCCTTTAGGGTCAACCAAGTTATCGAATTCTTCAAAATTAACACTAAAGAACTGAATATTCTTTCTCAATGGATACTATTACGGAAACAGATCCTACGATTTATAGGTTTATTCCCATGTGTAGATAACAACCATTCTCATGCAAACATATGATCCACTGCTGTAACATATCGGAACTATTTCCATTACTCAACAGCTATAGATCTAACCCGAAAAAGCGCTAAAATGGCTTTTGGCATGAAAAAATTAAAATAAAAATCCAATGATCATTCTTTAGTACTTCTTGAAGTTCTCTAATCAATAAAACTTCATATTTTACAATTATTATAAAAATGTTTCAAGTAGTCGCAAAAAATTCCAAGCAAAGAAACATCTTTGTCACTGAATTCTCTTTGATATTCTCTTCAATAACAATCCAAATAATTCCCAATAACGATAACATCATCAGCTAATCAAAATCCAATCGATAGTCCCAATGAACCATTCCTTTGACAGCGAAGGAATCTCCAACCACAAGGAATTGGGGTAGATTTCCATAGCTCGGTCTCGTAATAAGTAAATAAGTTAAAGGTATAGCGTAATAATATTAAAGAGTTAAAAACAATTATCCAATTGGTTATGACAAAGTAAGTTGAACTATCGGCGGATGGAAACTGAAATGAAGATGGAGATGAAAGTCTGGTTCAATGATGAGCTTTTCCGGTTTGTCAAAAGTGTATGCTTAATCTTTGGCAACTTTGTTAGAGGCACGTCAGTTTGCAAAAGCAATCGAAACTCAACCGTAATCGGATTTATAAAGTTATCCAATCGTCTCTCTAGGTCTTGGAGAACTACAGAGAGATTGCAGAAACGTCTTTAGGTGTCACGGGTTAGAGCCAGTAGCTTCGGTATGTGTTTCTATTTCTGGGGTAGTTTTCTCTTTTCAGCTAGCTGTACTCCAGAGAAGATCTTTCTCCATACAAACATGTATCAAACTTTAAATACATACAGACATACCGATACACAATTCGAATATAAATCCATTGTATCTATCTATCTATCGAACTATCTATTTATCTATTTATCTGGTCCTCACACTCTCGCACCTTCACTCCTTCACTCCTTCTGGCTTTTACACATCGTTACGCCTATAAGCCAGGTCGTTGACCACATATCCCGGAGAGAGTACAAGATCGATAGCTGAGTTTCGAATAACATGCTTCAGCATTATAAGTGAGAGAGACAGGCTAATACCCATAACAGTTTACCGAGGTATTACAGTCTAGTATACCATCCAATGTACCTCCTGTTCTATCCAGTCAATCCACAAAATTCCCGATATGTTTTTGCGTTACTAACTGTTGATTAGTTCGCACCAGTCCTGGCTACCTAACTAAATTAATTTACATCACTACACCAGCTATCACTATTTAGTAGATTTACTGTTGTCAAATTGATCAAATGATTGCAGCTAAATGCATAAATAATAATGCGTAAGGGCATTTAACTGTTGGAATTTAGGGAGATTTACTTGCGGAGCTTTGTTGAAGAACAATAAACAGTAAGCTGAATTATTTGGTACAATTATTGTTCAGCTGGAGGAAGTGGTTAGGTACTTGATTTAATACGCTCTGATTGGGATTAAGTTTCAGTACTTTTGAGAGTATTGCGCATATTGGAAATTAACTTTGCTGTTGTAATATTTAGTAAGGCAAATAATGATTAATTTATAAAAAAAATATGTTGTATGAAGATGAATTTTGTTGATTTCAAATTAATCAAATTATCGAAACTGAACTTATTAAGTGTCAAATAATACACAGAAAGAAAAATTGATTGGAGAACAAAATTCTTGGCTCAAGAAAATTTTCGGGTGCCTGAAGGAAAATTGAAGTTGTGTTGGCTGAAGTAAAAATTTTTCTTGAAATTCTATTCTTGGTGGAAGTCATTTTTTCTTAATTCTATCATAAATACTTGATACAATAAATTTTTATATTTGATCAAGATTTTTAGATACTTTAGGAAAGCAGCGCCACCTACTTCAGCTAAGAAAAAAATTTTCTTACCTTGAGAAAATTTTTCTCTTGAATATTTGATACCCATTTAATTAAATAAGTGAAATTTTTTGTCAAAAAAAAATTATACGCACTTCAATGAAAAATAAAAATACTAAACCGGTAAATTTTAATTCCGATGTCTCGTATGAAAACTGAAAATCGAACCTCTTTCCATAGTAATTAAATCATCCATTTTAGCGTTCGATCGTTGTCATGTATGCTCATGTAGGCTTACGTAACCTTTGTTATCTGGCTCGTAAATAAAACGCCGTAAATGGCCTTTAAAATAACATCCTTTTTATGGAAAGCTTTTAATTTTTTATTACTAAATTCGCTATCAAACCAAAGTACTTTTCCGAGTAGCATTAATTTCAATACGAGTAGTTATCGTGACTGATGATAAACCTAAAATTAATGCAAAAGCTTTTGTTTCATAAAAATTCCCTTGAAAAATTTTAACATCTGCGTTTTAATTTCCGTAATTTTACGCTGATGGTCACGCAATACCGCAGATTAAAAAAAATTATTATTTTTTTATGGTTAAAAGCCATCCATATCGAATGTCACCAATATATCGTATGTAACTGGATCTTAATCCATAGCGGTAGTAATATAGCGAAAAACGCCGGGGTTTTTACTCATCGTAAACATTAATATATAACGGTGGTGCTCCGGAAAAACGCCAAAGATATATCTCAACTCTAACGACCCTGTGTTGAAAGACTATAGAGTGCACCACCCTACTTTCTTTTCTTCGGTTGGTCAATGGGTATAAGAGCCATTTTCTCAATCTCTTGCATCCGGGAATTCCTTCGCTGGAATCCCTCTTCATATCTTTAGCTCTTTTTATCCCACTTGTTTTTATTCCCTCTCTCTCTCTCTCTCTCTCTCTGGTTCACTATCGTCATCTCATTCTACTTTTATTCCTTCTCTTCCTTCTAATTCTCTCATTCATACGAAAATTCTTGGAAAAGATAAATTTATGCTCTAGCATTGTTCCCCTGCATTATGCGCACCCTCAGCTAAACCCGGATTGTCAGCTGTACCTTCTATTCCTTGTGCCTTGTGCCTTGTACCTAGTCCTCCGTTGTCCTCAGTAAGGCTCTCGGTGCAACCGTTTCTAAAGACCTCCCACATCCTCATCCCTCAACCTTTTATTCGATATTGACATCACTTCGGATAACTTATGCTCGTCTTTGTGATTCAACTAATCTACGGCAAATTTTATCCCCTCGTTATCTTTTGTATTAATCATTACTGTCGATAATCGTAAGAATAATAATCGTTCTTACATTAATATTACATTATATTATCAAACTTATGCTACATTACAGTCTAACTTTTAAGAGAATAAATGGCTCTACAGAGCCAACAATGAAAATGGTAAAAAACGACTCTCTCAGTTATTGAAAGATATGAATCTCAAATTGGAAATTTTTAAACTCAATCTTTATTATTCAAGCTGTAATATTTATGTCTTTTCTGATGAAAAATTAACTTGATTAAAAAGAAAAAGTCGAACAGAGATATTTTTTTTATTTCAGTAAATTTCACTCGATTCAATAAGACAAAAATATTGTTCAAAATTTGAATTTTTTGGTTCAAAATTTTATTCTCTAGTAAAAAAAAATCTTTCTTCTTTTTCAATTCAAAAATATTATATTTTCCTTATTAATATTCTTAAAACATCATAAATTTTTCAACTATTAATTATAAAAAATTTCAAAATAACATTTTAAATCTTCTAATAGTTCAAAATTTCCATAGCTTAAAAATTGCATTATTACTCACTAATAAATTCAATACTTTTTTTGTAAAACTTTTACTATTCATACAAAAAATTCTTCAAAAATCCTATTTTAAATTAATTAAGTTTAATTATTAACTTTTTCTTGAAAAATTAAATTTCCTGGCGGTTACTTACTTGATAGAAACATGGAAATAATTGAATCGATTTTAGAGAGTTGTTCTTGTATTTAGATTTAATAATTAAGGTTTACCATAGAACAGATGCACAATATTTACCTATAGACAGTGTGCAAATTCTCAAGTGTTTACTCTGTTAGATAATTAGATAACATTTACCAATAAAATGGACGGGATGAGCGGAAGTGATAGGAATGAGGAAATAGTTTGCATGCATACAAACGTATTTGCAATTAGAAAAGCATCTACAGCTACATGTCTATTATTTGTCTCCATCAAAACGTTTGTTATCGGAATATACTGACCTATTAAAGTATAATTAAATTAAGGATTACATATTATTAATTAATAATTATATTCGTATGTGGTACAGCGTATTAATCTGTGATTTTAATTATTTACAATTAAATCAATGGTTCGCAGGCACGGATTTTTGTTTCATTTTTTAAAATAACTTTGTATTCAGTTATTCAAAAAGCAAAAACATCGAAATTGTATTAATTGAAAAATTTTTGAGATTTTTATAAAAAATACATACCTGGATAAATAAATAATACCTATAGAATATCAAAATTGGACACACGGAATATTAAATATTTCAAATTCCACATTCTTTTTAATTGATCACATATAACAAATTTATTTTGTTGGATTATATTTCATATGCCGAAAAAATTTATTTATTAACAGAAATACTTCACAGATTTTTTATACGAGCATACTTTATACTTCATAACTGCACATTGTTTATTATTTAAAGAAAAAATCAATATATCTAAAAGATATCGAGTCAATTTTTTGTAATAAATTTTTAAAGAACGTTTCTGAAATTACTCTTATTCTTGATACTTGATAATTTTCTTTTTGGTTAAATTATGAAAAAAGCAATATGAGCATAAACCAAAGCTTAAATTTCGAAATCATGAACTTTAATTTAATTTGTATTGTTATTCTACAAAACTTTTCGGTTAACTCGATTAAGATTAATATTAAAACTACTATTATGAAAACTATATTAGCTATAATTTCCTCAGTATTTATAGTACTTTTGTACGTAGAATAATAATTTTGTTTAGTTTATATAGACTAGCAAGTTTGCAGTCACTTTGTGACTGCCGTGACTTGTGAACTATAAATAAATAAAATTTTGCTTTGTTAAATTGCACTGTACTTTTTTAATTATTGACGTTTGTAAGAATATAAGCTCATCCCGATGTTACACTCACCAAGAGCTTTCATTTGAGTACCCACACGCATTTTTGATATATTTTTCATATATACATATATATAATATATATAAATATATAAAATATATGAAAAATTGATGTGGGTACTCAAATGAAAGGTCTTGATGG
>CAJNRD030001122.1:728618-749667 GCA_905319865.3 Cotesia congregata
TATATATATATATATATATATATATATATATATATATATATATGAAAATATATCAAAATGCATGTGGGTACTCGAATAAAAGCTCTTGAAGAGTGTAGCATCAGGATGAGCTTATATTTTTAAAAACTTCAATAGTTCAAAAATTACAGTGCAATTTAACAAAACTCATTATTTAATAAAGCAAAATTTTATTTATTTATAGTCTACAAGTCTCGGCAGTCACATAGTGACTGCAAGGTTGCTATTTTGCATTAATTATATTATTAAATCCTATGATATTAAAAAATCATTTATTAACAGTTAATAAAGCTTATTAAATATAAAAAATCCTTCTATAAGTGTATAAAATTAATATATTAATTGTTTGAAATGATTATTATTATTTAAAACTTATTATTATTCTCAACCGTGATTTTATAATTATTTTAACTCTTTTATCACCTTAATACTTGAAAATTAAGTCGAACAGATACTAGCATTCACCAGCTTACTAGTGTTCAAGTTCGATGGTTGCCCATCGACCTAACTATCCGAAGACAAAATAGTCTCAAATTGTTAGTGAAGATGGAAATTTCCATCCACTTGAATTAGATTTATACTAGCATAATAAAAAGACTGAAAAGGTGATAAAAGAGTTAAAATAATTATTATTATTATTTTTGTAAAATAAAAAAATTTCATTACTACAGTTAATGAAAAGAAAGAAAACGATAAAAGAAAGAGATAAAAAAGATGATATATCGGTGTTACCGAACATAATAAAAGTTGAACCAAGACCAATAGGAATATAAACACCTGGTAGCTCGTGACTAGTCGTGACTGGTAAGATTTACACAATTTACAGTGTTCTTATGTGTTACTTTAAAAATTTAATACTGGCTTGGAAACACTGCGATATCTGACTTTCGTCAATTTACACGATTCTATTCTCACGATAATACTTTTTTACAATTTCACGGAACTACAATGTATAAATTTATTTAGCAATGTTTCGTTTGCATATGTATAAATATACACATACAACAACGTAAAATTTTCTTACTATCATTTTATGAAATACCTAGGTATGAGAGACTTGCGATTATTATAACTTTATTATAATATAAGGGAAAAATTTTATATTAGTCAGAAAATCCAATTTCACAGACCACTTATGAGAAAAATGTTGTATATGTAAATGGAGAAGCGACTGGTATATAGTAACCTCAAATTACGAGTGTCAGAAAGAGAAAAAGGAGTAGAGTACGCTGTATAGTACAGTGGAGAACAGAGAAGAAAATAAGAATAAAAAAAAACTAGTAAAAATAAAATGAGTGAGCTATAAAACTATTGAAATGGAAATAGGTGTATACGTATAAATATTTTAATACTTTTTATTTTATTTTATTTTATTTTCCAAGACAATATATAAAGTACCTATTCCGCTCAGCTAGCAAGTTATACGCACCAACTTTCATTGTATTCGCACGCGTAAATACTGAGTATCACTGAGAATAAAAAAAAAGGGTGCAGGGATGCACAATGCAAGGTCTGCAAGGAAGATAGATTTTGTTGGCATTTCTGGTGGCCCACAGGTATACTAAACTCCTATATTTCACAATAGTGTACTAGTAACTAACAATTCGTAGTTTGCGGGCCGCCGCTATATTTTCGTCAGTTGATTCCCCAAAGCTCCTGGAAGCTCTACCAATTTATCGCTGACCACTACCATTTGGGATATGTTAGAAATTCTTGTTCTGTTCTAAATCAACGCTTAATTTACCTCTGTCGAATTTATTCATTATGTTTGCAAATTATATTATAAATCTTACAATCAAGTTATATTGCCCACAAGAGAACCAATTTTATGGTTCGATGGCAATAATCCACGGCAATGTTCAAATAACTAGACGGAGAAATTCATTTTAATCGAGTTAAAAATGTAACATTAATTTTATAGCTGCTCATATTGACCGATCGATTGTTAATTAGTTAATATATTTTTATTTTTTTTTTTTTTTGATTTGTTTAAAGTCGCATAAACTACTAAGGTCATGAGCGACTACGGTAGGGGGTAAACTTTTGAGATTGGAACTCGTTTGTATTTCTTGGGCTGAGCAGAATAATACACTTAAATATTGAAAATATTCATTGGTGTACGCCGAATTCGAACCCGGTCCAATGCTTTGATAGCAAGGGCCGGATCCGATAGGCTACTGCGCGCCTTTAATTAATATATTCTGAAGCATTAATTTATTAATTAATCGAATTAATAATTAATTACTTTTTCATTATTCAAATTTTACACAGAAAAAAAGGTTTACTTTGAGCCAAGAAAATATTTTTATTCCCAATTATTTTCTTGAGAAAAAAAAATTTTTTTTGATAAGAAATTTCACTTATTCCAACAAAATTAATTCTCTGCTTAAAGAAATACGTATCTTGATCCAAGAAAATTTATTTAAGTCAAGAAAATCTTGTTGTTTTGAGAAATTTCAGCCTCTTGCTCCAAAAAATTAAATATAAAGATAGAAGTTAATTTTTATTAATATTTTTATTGATTAACATGTCAAATGGGAAGATCAAATAATATTTCATCATTTTCTTTCATTCAATATGTATAATTGCACGCTAAAATAATATAAAAAGGGTATCAAATATTCAAGAGAAAAATTTTCTCAAGGTGAGAAAATTTTTTTCTCAGCTGAAGTAGGTGGCGCTGCTTCTCTAAAGTATCTAAAAATCTTGATCAAATATAAAAATTTATTGTATCAACTATTTATGATAATTTGAATTAAGAAAAAATGACTTCCACCAAGAATAGAATTTCAAGAAAAATTTTTACTTTTGTTCTCCAGTCAAGAAATTTTTCTTTCTGTGTTTAGATTTTGCGATTGTAAAAAATATCGTTGGTATCAAATAAAAAGTATAAGAAATATTTTTTTTTATTTTTCGATTTCCAAAATTTTAAATAATACTATAAACTTTTTGAAGCACTATTATATAGTTTAGCCAACAAAATTCCTTACTAAAGAATTATTATTGCCGCACTTTCTTCTTTCGAACTCATAATTGACAAAGTAATACTTCATAATAAACTACTAAGCCGTCAATGTCTCCGACGATGACAAGTTAGAGAACTACGGAACAGAAACTAACCACTCTATTCAACACCGAATTTAACTAAAATTTACACCATGATGGGTGATGAACAAAGAGCCATTAACGCGCGTTAAAAACACATAACTTCACTCTATTATGAACAAAATACTCTCCTATGTTTCAATGATGTATACATTCAAATCTTTAAGTGTCATGTATTAAAAGGTTGATTTAAAAATTCAGAATGTTCATTTTTAATACACTATATTCATGACCATCTTTAGATTTTATCCACATGTTACATGAATTGATAATTTTTGCTTCATCAATATGCAATTAATTTTAAAGTGCTACATTTAGTACAATCTACCATCGGTAGATGAAAATGTTGAAAGTTAATTTGACATTCAACAGAAATATCTTATGATTAATTATTTATTAACAATCTTCACCTCTATTTACTGGATATTAATAAAATCATATAAGCATCAAGCTTTAATCGCCCTGGGATAATTTTCTGTCATATCTCGAATATTTGAGTTTGAAATTAATTTATTATTTACTAGAACTCGACTTATGATGATGGTCTAAAAATATTCAAAATCTCTTAATTAAAATTTTGTATGTAATATGCTGAAAGTTATAATTGTCGAGGATAAATGTGAAATTTAATAATCCGCTGGTGGTTGAATATTTTTTTACGTGAAGTAAAATTTTTAAAATAATACGGAAAGTTACTAATGATTGGTCTATATTTAAGTGACTTATTTATTTACAGGCAGAAATAATTAATTTGAATTGAAGCCAATAATATGAAACCACAAAAAATATTTGCAAAAAGATTAATTGTGTCACTTTAAAAATTTCTACCCTTGAGTTATTGGTTCTTAAATTAATATTATTAAACTTTAGATCAATAACTGCAATAATCAATAAAAATAAATTCTTCAACTAAAAACAATTTGGTTTATATTTTTATTTTAAATAGTAGTTATATTTCTGTTTTGTTTTATTTGTTGTTTTCAACGTAAAAGTTATTCGAGTATCAATGAGTTTATTGTGAATTTGCAATACAATTTTTCGCTCGCGCCGTCAGAGTATCTACTCATAAAAAAGTTATTTTTTACAGTGTAGTTGCAACTACTATTCAGATTTAAAAGGAGATGTTCAATATAAAACTAGAGAAAATTTCATTCACTTTTAAAGAAAAAAAAAAAAGAAATTCTCTGGAAGATATGTTAGATTTTTTTTTTCTTAAAGTTTAATAAGGTAATCGATAATGAAACTTTGTATCAATTACTGAAATTCAATAGAAAGAAGAAGAATAGAAAAAATTTTATTTGCTAACCTGAAGTACTGCTTCAAAAGATGTTACAATTGCTCGAGTCAGAACGACAACCTTTCCAGTAGTTTGATTTTTACTGAGTCGAAATTATAAACTTACATCGATTGTTCGTCAAGCAGGGATCATATACAACCCTTCAAAATTATTATTATTTTGATATATTATTTTTTGACCAAAAATAGTGCAGAAAATCTCCAATAGAGGGCGCACGATCGCTAAATCATCTCCTTAGCAGACAGTTGAGATTTTAAATTCTAAAATAAAATTACTCTTTTCACTTTTTTACTGCATTCAACTAACTTACATTTAATTCTAACAACAAATATAAACATAAGATTAATTATCGAAGACTATTTTTCATTTCCGGTTCCAGCGACCCAAGTAGAAAATATGACCCAGTTCCAGCAAACGCGCCTTCCGAATAGACCCCGACTACGCTGAGTATAATTGTTGCACACCGGTGATTCGCAGATACTTTGGTCTAGTTATTATTCCGACTTCTCTTTGGTCTGAGGCGGAAAAAGGAGAAAATAGTAAGAGACCCTCGGCTCGGTTGCGATTGCAACCGCCCGAAAAGGAAAAAAAAAACGCACTGGATAAAAGCTAAAGAAAAACTAAAGACCGAGCTATTTTTCTGAGACTCTAATATTATGGAGAAGAGCGAGCGGATGAAAAAAAATAAAAAAAAAACTAGTAAAACAGTGAAAAACGCGTGACCTTATTTCGCTCTCGAGCGTATTACTATGTAAACGTACTTGCCCAAGATTTACGATTTCAAGAGAAAAATTTCCGCACCATAACAGCTGCGAGCATACAATGCGAACGTAAATGCTGCGAAAATCAAAAACATACCTATACTAATGTATGTTTATAATAATAATAACAATAACGATAATGATAATGTTAATTATTTTTCGTTTTTTTTTTTCGAGCTATCAAAGCGTAATCTTGCACACGCGTTGCCACAACAGAGCGTTGCCTGAATAGACAAGGGTAATGTGTGTGCACGTTGTCTTTGCACGAGGAATTTAATTTCATAATAATACTCTTGCTTGAAATTTACCTCGACACATTCACACACACGTGTGTCCATAAACTCACACATCGACGCAACTGGGCGATGTTTTTGACGTGGATGCTTTTTGTCTGGGTCTTACACCGTTAAACTTTGTAAATACGGACGGTAATTACAATTACATTCCTTTATATAATATACATTGTTTCCTTCAATATTAATCATTCGTATATATAACATTTTCGTATCTTAACTTACTAGATTAAATTCTATACTTAAAATGTATAATTAAATTTACGTAATTTTTGGTCGTTTTATTTTTCGAACATATGGTTCCGTGCTTGTACAAGCAATGGGCAAGTTTATAGTTACTTTGCCGTCTATTCTGGTCTTGTGGATTTAATTGCATAAATATTGATACAGGGTGAAACAATTCTTGGTTAAGTGATAATTTCAACTCTTTTCACACCCGATTTTTGGAGTTTTTGACATTAGTGTCCATATTGCTTCGATGGTCTTTAAATGATTCATTCGAAATGAATAAGAGTTATTTTAATAAAACTAACAAAAGTATAACATTCAAAATGTTTTGAAACAATGTTTAAACTTTTGAGCTCAGTATTCAAAAAGTTAGTCTATTTTTAAGCGTTTTACAATTCATAACCAAAAATCAAAAATTCTTAATAAAAAATTAGCATTCATTTTTTTTTTGATTATCTAATTTTGAACATTAAGCGGGAATACTTAATATTCGGGAATTTTTTTGACAGGGAAAATAAAGGAATTTGGCGATCGGATTTTTTTTATTTTATTAAGGATACATTAAAGATTATTACCCTAAATTTTTATAAAAAAATATTTAATTACTACAAAGTTATTAACAATCTCGTAAAGCACTAGGAAAAATGCCCCCTTCCATCCCACATAAAAAAAAAAAAATATGTGTTGAAATACATCAAAAATATATTTTAAATATATGAAAATTTTAGAAAATATAGAAATTTTCAATAAAAAATTTCTAAAAATTTTGAAACGTCGGCTAACTTCATTTTCATGAAATTTAAACGAATCTTACATTGTCTGCTTCGATAATAAATTAAATCAGGTCGGATGAGTGATCACTGATCTTGCTATTTACGATTAGATACTAATAATAATAATAATACAACATGGTCTGATAAAACTATTTTTATTCCCGGATACTCACCCGCATATATAAAAATAAAAATGCCAATAAAACGTCCAGTTTAATAATCATAGACAGAAAACTGAAGCACTTGCGTCGAATAAAAATGATCTATTGAATAGTTAATGACCAGAATGATGAAACAGAGTCGGTAAAAGGTTG
This sequence comes from Cotesia congregata, assembly GCA_905319865.3. Lineage (NCBI taxonomy): Eukaryota > Metazoa > Arthropoda > Insecta > Hymenoptera > Braconidae > Cotesia > Cotesia congregata. The sequence continues at coordinate 735,408 of CAJNRD030001122.1, forward strand.
CTATGAATACAAAGATAAAATATATAACAATATATTTACAGATTGATTTGTAAATAGTAAATTTTCCGATGAAATGGCTTATAAGAGGGATGCATCGGAGGTTTATATCTTGTGTGCTTGCATGAGATAGACATTGAAAGAAACAAGAGAAGAAGATGGAGAGTCAAGTAAAGTATAAAACTCGCATGGGAGATGAATTGAGGAAACATGAAATAAATGCATCGAGCAGTAGAGCACGATAAATGTGGAATACAAGATAAATTTATTCCATCGGGTTTGAGTATCGGTTCTCGGTTCTCGGTTCTCGGTTCTATTCCCGGTTCCCTGGGTTCTCTCTGTGAGTTCTCATGAATCGAAACCCTCGTTTCTCAAATATCATGCTTCTGCTTTTGCTTCTGCTTCTGGTTCTGGGTGCTGGCACTGCCTTGGGCAAAATGCTAGCACACGTGTAATTGAGTGCTGGCAATTAGCATAAAATGACTCAATTTCTTAGCGAGTTTCACACCAATATATTCATTCGCCAATCGTTTCTCGTTTATGCATACAAATTTCTCAAACCTCATTTGATACCCACCTACGTGCATACATGTTATTCTCTATAAATATGTATGTATGGAAGTGTATTATCTGTCCATGCATGCATAAATTATAATTCGAATTACCGGAGATACGAACACTTATAACAAAAATAAAACTAATAAAAATCATAAGATTACATTTTTTGTTATGTTTTATAATCATAATTTTTGGTACTTTGCTAAAAAAAATATTTAATTATTACAGAGTTATTAACAATCTCGTAGAGCACTAGAAAAAATTTCCCCCTCCATGTTCGCTTTGATAATTCAAAAACGGATCATCTGAAAATAAAAACCCAAATTGCTTTTTAATCATTAAGGATGTAATTATCGTTGCACGTACGGAATTTTAAAAATTTTGATTTTAAAGATTTTTTTAGCCGGGTTGAAACAAAAAAAAAACAGTAAAAATAATGAGAAAATTTTCAATCAGTCGCCATTTTTTTGAAAATTAAAATTCCTTCTTTTTCTACCGTCACAATGATGTTCCCCCTTGAAATATTATCTGAATTTTAGAATTATCCATTATTCTTTCCGATAATTCAAGATAATCAAGTTTATTTATTCTTTATATATTGTTCGCGAAGAACTACTCGATATTGAAAATTATAAATGCATACATGTTATTAGAGCTCATTATTTTAGAACCTACTATTCAAGTCTCTATGGTAATTTATACTACATACTCGATACAAATTTGTTATTTGAGCTGAAAAATAATATCTTTTATTAATGCTAAATTCTTTATTCTCATCCACTACCCGTGTAAAAAAAAATCGTCTTAAAATTGTCTTAAAATTGTCGTTCGTTTAAGATCTTAAACGTGACACAAACTAAGACTATTTTAAGATTCTTTTAAGATGCCAAAAAAAAAAATTCCGAGATTTTTTAATAATTATTTTGATTTTTTTAAGACTATTTTAAGATTTTTTCAAGACGATTTTAAGATTTTTCTAAGACTATTTTAAGATTTAAATTTTAAAATAATTTTTATATAGTCTTGAAAAATCTTAAAATAGTCTTAAAGAAATCTGAAAAAAAAATATTAAAAAATTTTCAAAATAGGTATACAAGTAAAAACGATATAATAATAATATTAAAAAATTTTTAGGCTATTTTCAGATGACATCACAGTGACAGCTCCGGAAAGTTATTATGGAGCGTCTTTAAATTGTCTTAAATTAGTCTTAAAAAAATCTTAAAAAAAAATTTAGACTATTTTAAGATGGGTTAACAGCGACAGAGTCCCGGAACATTAAAACGGAACGTCCTCAAAAAGTCTTAAAATTGTCAGATAATAATTTTTTTAACAATTTTAAATTCAATTTAAAAACATCTTACTCAAAGATATTGCGGTTAGAAAGTCGTAAAATCATCTAAAAATTAATTTTCACAACAAATTCGAGAACAAAATTTTCAAAAATCTGCTCTCGGAATTTTTCTTTTGGCGTCTTAAAAGAGTCTTAAAATAGTCTTAGTTTGTGTCACGTTTAAGATCTTAAACGAACGACAATTTTAAGACAATTTTAAGACGATTTTTTTTTACACGGGTATATAATATCACGTTAATTATTTTTATAACTGAAATTTGAAAGAACGAAAAGAGCAGAAAAATTTTTGATACAAAAGCAGCTTCTTCTATTGATAACATGGAGCTTGAATACTTGTCAATCCAGGTAGAAGGATATTATAATGTCTTCGTCCATGATAACATAATGTAATTATAATAAATTACAATATATCGCTTGAACATAAAATTTTTCAGTACTATCAATATTTTTATTCATTTAATATTTTGCTTGAATTAATTTTTAACAATTCTAACTTTTTAAATATAAAATTTATAACCATGAAATTCATCAATTGCTCTCGTGACAATAGATAATCTATGTAGACCAATATACTTGCACTACTGTTCGTTAATCATTAGTTGTATAGTGATATATGTGAAACGCCTGAGAATTTGAATATTACGTTACGATTTACTATTTTCTGTTGCTCCCTAGAGTGTAGAATCGAGTATCCAAAATATACTGTCGGTGAATGAAATTAGGTAAGCAGTATATGTATAGATATTTGTTTTCCAGCTTCCGGTTAGTATCTGGCACCCCTTGCAGGTATATTGCGTTTATGGGTATCAGAATCGATTGTATAAACAAAACTTGCTTGGTAAACGATCTACCGTCCTAGTTAGACTTTACAATATTATCTTTACGAATGATATTCACAATACACAATAACAATAACATCAATTTAATATGATAAATTCTATATCACTTATAAAATAAATCTATACAGAATAAATATAGACTTAAAGAAGATAGTAAAAGTTTTACCTTTTTACCACACTTTATCATCTTCTTCTTCTCTATCAATGGAACAGAATCTTTGAACGTGATTTTCATCCACTTCAAAACGTCATATTCAATTGAAACTTTGCACACTTATCAAGAACCTATGACAATACAATAATTTAATAGGTTTGTCCCATTATAGTGACCAGAATCTTCAGAATTAAATTAACGATTTTCAAGTTTACCAAGAAGGGAGCCTATCTTATACAAGAAAGGTAGCTGACGCGTAAAGTACCCACTCTTGTTACAGGAAGGTAGTTACAAACTTAATAGATTATATTAAAAAAAATAAAAAAAAACACCTATTTTGTATGTGTACTCCTAATTTGTATAGATAATTTGTACACTGCAAATCCAAGTGTTTTAAAAAAACACACAGAAAGTGTTTTGTTCCTATTTTGAAGCATCGTAGTCACTTTTAAAACACTTCCAAATGTTTTAATTTTCTATGTTAAATGCCCATTTGTAGTCACTTTTAAAATACTAGGATTTGCAGTATAAAAGTGATGTTTTTATAAATAAATCCTTGTAGCTGAAATCAAATGTTACTTAAGTTAAAAACTTCTATTGCATTGATTTCAATTATTTATTTGTAACTGTATCTGAAAATACCGCAATGCATAATTAATTCGAATTAACTCCGCTTTAGTCAGTTGTTCGTATTATTTAATTATTTATCAATATAAGTGACTTATCCGGGTAAACATTACCGTATCAAAACACGAAAGTATTGACAAACTTGTTCTATTTATTAAAATAGTACAGCTGCAAGGTTGGTAAATTTTATCAGTATCATTAAATTTTAAACAAAACAATAATCAATTTTCAATAATAGAATACATCTATAAAATCACCCTAAAAAGTTATTTATTTTTATCTAATGTTTGAATTTTATCAGCGACTTTAACTTGATTTTTTTTTTTGTCAGTATAAGTATAAATATATTTAACTCTTATAGAAGATATTATTGATGGGCATATGTCAAATTTTACATGGATTTAGGTAAACGATTATTGCAATGGATTTTGTATAGCTAGAGCTCGCGCCGCTGAATTATACATCAAGGTAAAAAAAAGTTTAAAATTTTTCTCAATTTATTCTTTTGTGTTTTTTCTACTAGGAATTGTGAATTGAAATAGATCTAAAGGTCAGCTTATTATTTAAGTCTGAATATTCTCTTTAGATAAGAATTTTAATTAGGGTAATTAATTAGTCATAACTTACAATGGAACAAAGATAAAAAATTCTACAGTTTTATTTGTTAAAAAGTTATAGAAAAATTATCGATTAAAATATAAGACTAACTTTATAATATAGAGCTCGTTATTGCAATTATATTTTTGTTAGTAAGCTATAATATTACTAGAAGCCATACGTTGCGCAGTATATCTAAGTTTCGAGATTAGCTTCCAGAAGCTAGTTGGTACTATTAAGCTCAACTGGGAGATTAATATTGCTGTACCGTCGGATAAAAATAAGTGTGAAAGAGGACAGAAAGAGGCAGATAATTCTGAATAGTTGTAGTAATAGTAGTAGTAGTAGTAGTAGTAGTAGTAGTAGTAGTAGTAGTACTACTACTACTCGCAGTGGTAGTAACAGTAATAGTGTAGTAGACAGTACAAGGGCTTACCTACTTTCGTATATTAAAGGTGCAATTCACAGCCTTCTATCCTTTTTTAACCTTTTTCTTTCAAGTAAAGTATCTATACATTTTTTATAAAACAGTCAACCTTATAATGTCTATGTATGCAGACGCATATCCCGCCTTCATTATGCATATGTGTAAGTGTGCATTATTGTTGGGTAGCGAACGGAATTACCGTATAACTGCAGAAGAACAATAATAAATTTTTTTTTTGCTTTTGCGTATCATAACACTCTGGTGATTATAATACGGAATTTATATCGGTGCAAAATATTGTATGTTTTTTTTGTTTCGTAATAATTATGAGCTAGGATACAATGATAATTTTTTGTCCATAAATAATAATTTATTAGTCCACGGTACATTTTTTGCAAGTTTGTTTTTTTGTTATTTTAACAATGGAGAAAATTATTCATGCGTTTTGATGAATTTATCAGATTCGAGCAGTTTTCAACAACAATAGATAAATTTAAAAAACATTCTAAAACTGATCTTTGGAAAGTTATTTAAGCCATAATTTAAATATATTGGAGTTTGGAAAATCCAAAAGTGCACGCCTCATAATAAAAGTGATTAAAATAAAATATAAAAAACAAAATAATAAAAAAGAGAAAACTATGCTATGGTTTAGTGGCGCAATAATTCTAAGGTAAAAAAAAAAATACTATAATAAAATGTATAGATAGATATACAAAAAAATACACAGTCATATATTCGTTTTTTATAATTAATAATTTAACGACAGTGAATTGAATGCTCATATTAATTGAGAAAGTCCTTAGTGTGTTACTTTAGATATTAAAAAAAAAATTATTCCGGTAGGATGTAAACAATAACGAGGGTAATATTAGTAAAGGTTAAAAGTAAACACAATCGAAAAATAAAATAGGTGTTATTATTGCTAAGACCTAACGCGTATCACTTTTCATTGACTAGAGACTCATTAAAATCTATAGGGACTGCAGGTAAAGGCTTTTTTTCTTTCACACATCGGACATAGTTAGAGACTCTTCTCACACGATACTGATAGGAGTGGTTGGGTGTAGATGTCTACAAAGAGAAGAGCAAAAGAGCACGAGTGTATGTAGAGAAAGAGAGAAGGTATGTGTAAAGCAATCCCCTTTGGTTAAGTTGCTCACGGGGGGTTGGGATATCAAAGTACCGATCGCGAAAAAGAGGCAGCGGGTTATCTCGGTCGGATTTAGATATGTCTGAGGTGAGAATTAGGACGAGTGTACGAGATACGAGTTGACTGGGACTGGGACAAACTGTGTGAGTTTGTGCCCGAGTGAGAGAGGCTGCCCTTGCTGGGTGGCTGGTCGATAAACGAGATTAAACCTCCTCTAATGGTTTTCACTCCGAAAAAGACTAAATGGAATGAAGGGGAAAAAAATATATATTTAGAAAAAAATTAGTTGAGAGGACAGTGGCTCCGCTCGGATGGATCTCGGACACTGACCCTGATTTCTCGAGGGATACATGCGACAGCTTGCGACTCCACGTAACGTCAATCGAACTCACGTGTCTTTTTAATGCCAAATATCCTCCAGTTTTTTATTTATTTATTTTTTAGTTTGCTTTATTTATATACTGGCTTCTAGGTTTATCTTTTTTAAGCCATCGTCTCACAAATCCTTCCGTGACAATGCTTTCAGTCAAAATTCTCATGACGTTTTGTGACACTTTATATTTAATACTATTTTACGTCAGCTTTATTATTTTTATTTTTATTTTTATTGAAATTTTACTAGATTCATGAGTAAGGTACCGGTGGGAAATAAAAACTAGCTAAAGTATGATTCTCACTTGTGATAAAATAAAAAATAGTAAATTTAATCAACGCATTTTTATGCTAATCATTATTCAAGTGTATTATCTTCAAAATACAAACAATAAATAGTTAATTTTATCAACGCAGGATTAATTAAAATAATTAAATTAATTCGAGGGGGAAATTCTTGAACCGAGAACATAATTTTGAATTTAAGTATTTTTAATCAAGTAGAAAAATTATTTAATTGAGTAAGATTTACTTGAATCAAGAATTTCTTAGGTCAAAAAGTTTTCTACTTGATTAAAGTTCATCAAACTTTTTAAAGAATTTTTGTCTTGAATCGAATTAATTTTTGCACGCCTCATAAGCGAAGCGGTGCTCTACTCTTGACATTTCAAAAAAAAGCAGTTTTCTCGAAACTGAAATTGATTTTTTTTGAAGTTATACTTCTTTAGGCGCGTTATGAAAAATTGATGAGAGTAAAATTTTACGATGCGCGCGCACCGTGACACAAAATTAACAGAATGAAGTTGGCCACAGAATAAAATTAAAAGTATATATTTTTTTAAATGACTAAGTTAACTCATATACAGGCTAGTCGCAAAGTATCCAACGAAACATTGTTATTTTCAAATTCGATAGAAATACCATTTAATATGAAATATATTATTCATATTAATAATCAATTCTAAAAAATGGTCAATTAAATATTTTAGTTTTTATTTAACTTGATAATAATTTTCTTTTAATCAATATTTTTCCAAAAATAATAGTAATTTCATGAATTAAAATATTTTAAGTAAAATATAAATATTGTAGTACCTATTATATTTAGGTATCTTTTTATTGAGTTCATAATTTTTAATACAGACTCAATCATTTTGTTTATCGAATATAGTAATTCTATCCATATTTTTTTAAATTCATATTATAGACCATTTTAATAATTTTCCGGAACTTTGTTGGAAACAAAATCTAGTTTCGTACTACAATATTTGTCTTTTAATTCATATATACATTATTTTTGAATAAATATTAACTAAAAAGATATTATCACTTGGTTAAATAATAAATAATGAATTATTTTATGAGAAACATAATATATTTTAAATAAATAATTAATGATACTAAAGTTAGTCGACGTTTTTAATTTTTTGATTGCGTCAAAAAACTTAGTGTTAAAAATTTTTATGTTAAATAATTAACACTTTTTTGTGTTGATTTAACACTTTTTTATGTTAATTTAACACAATAAATGTTAAATCAACACAAAAAAGTGTTAATTATTTAACATAAAAATTTTTAACACTAAGTTTTTTGACGCAATGACGCAAAATTTTTTACTGTGTAACTTTAGTATCATTAATTATTTATTTAAAATATATTATATTTCTTATAAAATAATTCATTATTTATTATTTAACCTAGTGATAATATCTTTTTAATTAATATTTATTCAAAAATAATGTATACATGAATTAAAAGACAAATATTGTAGTACGAAACTAGATTTTGTTAATATTAAATGCAACATGGAATTGGATTATAAGAGTCTTAGAAATGGAAGAAGACCGCCTACCGAAAGCCTGCCTTAAACGACAGTCTAGACTCTTCATCGATGGCAACTGCCATAGCAAATATAACTGGCTCGCAAGTCTACAGTTTATTTAGAAAAATCTTTAATAATATTGAATTAAATTCATATGATAATTAATGATTTTATATTTATACGGTATAGCTAAATTTTTACTATAATAAAACCTATTTGATTGTTTTTAACATTTTTCTTTGATCATTTTTGTATTTTTTTTTCTTTAAAATTTTTTTTTATTATATGCAAAAGAAGTATAACTTCTGACGCATGTACATAAGTACACACACCATTTTTTTATTTATATTGCACTTACAGGTTAACCTGAGTGTACTAATATCAAGTCAAATAATTTGTCAGGCACATAAAATATATTTCAATAACAATTATTTTGTTTAACATAGTAAATAATAACATTAAAAATTAGGCGTGAACTTTTGGATTTTCCAAACTTTTTTGTTTCTCTTGACAATATTTTGTTGCTTTGGAATTTTATTCTCAATTTAAAATTTATAATTTTTTATTTTAAATTAAATATTCGATCAAAATTTTTAACCCAAACTATTATTGACGCAATAACCAAATTTTTTTAGCTGTAAATATTCATATCTTTTTTTTAATACTCCTACATCGTAATTAGGTCAATCTTAAAAATAAAAAAAGAATCCTTCAAAGAGAGAACACTAAACAAAATAAAACAAAAAATCTTCAATTAAAAATCTATTTAACACATCAAAACCTTTCAAACATCCTCGAAGTGAATTTTTTTCCCCGAATCACAATACCATCATGTAATTATTTATATTATTATTTATCTCTTGTACCCAGACAATGAATAAAAAAATAAAAAAAAGAGTGACAGAGTTGGATTGTATGAATATTTGTAACAACGCCAATGTGTATAAGAAGTGGATAAAAGTAGCGCGGGTGGGAAGTAAAGGGAGGAAGTGGATAAGAGCGTCGTTGCTCGGTACCGAGATCGTCGAAAGTAGTATTAGTAGTGATGGCAGTAGCAGTAGTAATAGTAGTTGGGCGAGTCTCGAGTTTATAGGCAGCGAACGTTCCAAGGGTTCTAGAGAATTCTTGGTAACTCGGCGTAAATGACAGCGAGTACTTGGCATAATGAGGACGCTCTATCCTCATACTGGCATAATCTACTCTGTTCCTAGTTGTACTTTTGTTTTTATATTTATCTAGTTACATTTTTACAATATTTTTAACAGTTTACACAATTATATACCGTGAATGTAAATACGTAAAGCCTCGTTCGCCATTTTTCTCATCGGAAAACACTTGAATTAATGGCCAAACGGAAATAACCCTGAGATAGCAGATGGAGAGTAAAAAATAAAAAAAAAAAAATTGCAGAAACGCGCAATCACTACGTAACAATAATTATTTTATTTAATAGTGACAGTGATTTTGCTCACGATGATGCTAACGGATCTAAAAGTAGGATAATTGAGCGGAGCTTTTGCGAAAATCTCATCTCGGAGGCAGACGTTATTTCCGGTTTCTGATTGGAAATTTCATCTCCTGGTTACTTTATCTAGGTTGGGATGGAAGGGAGTGAGGTGAGACCGAAAATATTACATGCATTCATGTACATCTCTACCTATAGATATATAAATATGAATATTTATCAAATGGACTTGGATAAAGTTTGAAATATGTAGAGATATTTGTTATTCATAATAATACCACCACTAGTAAATACCAGGTATATATTTGTGTGTCTATATGTTAGCAATTAAGCATAGCTGAAACTCTGAAGCTATCTCTCTCTTTCTATATATATCTAGCTGGTATGTTTTCAAGTATCGATAGTAGCCAACGGTGTTTTGAGGCTCTTTTGTCGATGGGATTCATGAAATATTTATTATTGGGACTTTGTGAGCCATCAACTTGACTTTTTACTTTTCTAATTGAAAAAAGTGCTACTTTATATTCGTAAGCTTTGAACCCTACTGGATATTTGAAAGTCAAAATATTTGCCACTAGAGCTTCCTGTAAACTTACAATACACATTGGGAATTCCATCACTTTTCCTATGTAATCTATATATAACACCAATTTAACTCCACTGAGCTCTAACGCAATTCACTTTGATTACCTTTTAGGTACTGAGTACTTGCACTTTATTGTCGAGATATTGTCGCTTCTTCTGCTTTATACAAACTGTTTAATTCCACAGTATCTAATTAAAATTACAATCTGAAGATTTTCTTTTTTGCAACAAAAAGAAGAGAATGTTTCGAAGATAAAAAAGAAAACAAGGCTTTTTTAATCAAAGTTACTTCAAAACTTTTAGGTCATTTAGAGCTAAGTATTTTTTTGAAAATTTAAATTAAATCTCGATTTTATTAATTAATTGAAAGCCAAAAATTTTTAAGTGTCACCCTGGAGTCCAAATTGCTATTTGAAACATTAAAAATTCACAAAAATCTGAGCATATTTTATTTTTTTTCTGAGTAAAAATTCCACTCTTACTTTAAGATATTTAGTCGACTAAATTCATAAAATTCTTGAAAAGGAAATACAGGTAAATAGTTGAGTAATGTTAATCTGTGAAAATATGTTAATTTTTGAACACGGAGATAAATTATCTTATGTTAGCTGACATAAATTTCGTTTGCATACTTCATTATTAGTATAACATAATTCTGAGCGCCGTTAATCTTGAAGAATTTCACACCCAGTCAATTATACGACCCAGAAGACGATAAAATTTTTATTGTTTAGAACCGCCTGAGTCAGCAGAAATTTAAGTATCTCCTGAGAAATTCCGTATTGTCTGAAATGAAAACTAATCACTTTAAAGATTAAATTAGATAACAATCGTTATCTAATTTAGTCTTCTAGTTTTTCATCAAAGGTAGTACTGAAAAGCTCCGACAGAGGGCGCATGGTCAAAAGATTGTCTCGCTACCAGAAAGTTGATTTAGTGGTATTAAAATAGTGCAATTATCGTACAGATAAAAAAGTAAATAAAAATATAGAAATGATTATTATGTCTTATATGAAAAAAAAAAAAATAAAAAAATGAAACACTTTGGCGGCTGTAGCTGTAAAAATATGGGCACACTGGCACACAGATTAAAGTCTTATCATAAATTACAAACAAATTCTAGGAACGTATGAATTGCAAGAGAGTTAAGTAAAGACCCAAAGTCTGGGTTGCGCATAATAAAAAATAAAAAATAAAATAATACGATAAAAAGTTGATTACAGTTGAAAAAGGAATATCGAATTTATTCTTTAAAGTTATATATTTATAGTCGTATCTTGGCCGGTGAGTAATAAATATGGAATGAAGCGTATTTCAAATAAGGATTTTATTGTATTCTTTTGAAGAAATAGGGAATTGCAAATATCCAACAATTTCTTTATTATATTTTACCTTTTCATTTATATTTTCGACACATATTAACGCTACTACAATAGGCACTCGCTTCAGAACTTCTATAGAGACCGTATTACAATTTATAATAATAATAAATTATATATGTTGAAAAAAAAGGAATAAAAAGCAAAATTATAGTTCTTCTAATTTAACGATACCTGACTCCAATTTAACGGCTAGGCATTGTTGTAGTTTTACAACACCGAATAACAATAAAACTAAATAAATAATCTAGAACGTAAATCGGTGTTTTTATATTCCCCGTGGATCGCCTGATGGCGCGACGTGCAAGGCCACTAACTGCATGATGAATGACCTACAAGTCTCGAGGGAGACGTAATAGATTTTACATCAACCCTCTCATATACCATTCTCATCTCTCCTAAGTCATCTGTTGTCAGTAAGAGTCATCGCGTTGCATTCGTGTCATGATACCTATCATACATTCATACATTTATACCATTTGTACATTCGTATCTGTAATAAAAAAAATCTCAGAGGTTATGTCTCGTAAAGCTCACTTTCATCCGATTAAAAAGATTTCATACTGCAGATTGAATTCGCAAAGTGAAATTTCTCGTAAAGCAGTATTGGATTTTCCGTCAAATTAGACTATTTTCAGCCTATAAAAATTGAAAAATATTCAATATAATTTACGAGTACGATAGTTCAGACATTTTATTAGAAATTATGTATAATATAACTTCTTTTTAAAACATAAAATTAAATTCCTAAAAAAAAAGTAATTATTAAAAAGAAGTAGTCAAATTTTTAAAACACTGAAAATTTGTAAAGTCAATCTACGTAGCCTAATAATTAATGAAAAAATTAAAAAGTAGGTTTCCGGGATATTTAATCAAATAATTAGGTTTGAAAATTGTAATTTTTACATGTAGGTAAATGGAGATTCCACCAGCCGTGTATTTGGTTAAGAATTTGATGCATTTAACGATTTAAAAAAAATTTTATTTTCATTGAATTTGATTGAAAAAATAATAAGCTTTCGATTAAAACAAAAAAAAAAGTAGCTTTCCGAACGTATTACGGAGATATTTTATATTTTTTATGAAAAATCACTCGGAACTTGCGTTCTATAAAGTCTTGTATTTGACTTGGCAACACCGCTTGCGCAGTTACTCGGCGCATAAGTAACCGCGGTTTTTTAAATGCTAGAAAATCTTAGACAGTAAACATAAATAAATCTGAAGGTTAGGGAACTCTTGCGGTGTTGTCAAGTGTATACCGGTAATTCAGAGTGCTTTATTTTTATTAGTCAATTAAATGTTAATAATTATTTAATGAGTAAATTTATCGGAAATTTCCTCAAAAATGGTATTTTTTAATTTAAAAATTAATTTTAAGATAACAAAAGTATTTCTACGTATTATTTTTTTATAGACATTCTTTACACTAGGATACTCGGAGCTCCTTAATGTTTAATTATATGATAAAAAAGTTCAAATAATGAAAAAACAAACCCGTTTCAAACTGGAGATTGAAAAATTCTCAAATAAATGGCTTAAACTACGGAGACTTTAAACCCTGTTGAGTAATAAAATATGACATAATTTTTATAATATATTATGGAATGGGGCCATTGGAATAAATGGCTGACAATGAAGGACACTTGCAGCTTAAGTTCTCTTATATATAGTTAATCGAAATCCTCAACTAAATGCCTTGGTGCTGCATTTCGTGTTTACTCATTGTCTGGCATTCAAGACCTACTCGACGGCAGATTAGCCTAATGCATCTGCTGAGCGAGTGAGTGGCAAGAAGACTAGCTCTAGAATCTAGATTATAGAATACGGGTAGAATGAAGGAACTAAGATTCCAAACACTTGAGACTATCTTCTGTACTATGTGCTGAAAATCACCTTTTATCAGAAAGACAATTACCATTATCTTCATTTTTATGGTTATTATATATATATATATATATATATATATATATATATATATATATATATCAAACTACTTTCTTTTACTTTACTTCAATAATCGATCGATCCAAACGAGCTGATCAATGATCATCATTTTTCGGCTATAAAAATCACTGACTTCTTTTCATAAAATTCTTTTTGTTTATTTTAATTTTTAAATAACCTTGAAGTTGAATTTTTTGTGGATTGATGATCAAGCTCTGGAGAAAATGATGTTGATATTGATAATATAAATCAACTGATATTGCTAGAAAGAGAGGTGTTAGTTCTCGTAATTTTCTTTGCGCTGTTACAAATCATCGTTAGGTACTCGACTAATTGCTCCTTGATTCGGTAGTCAACTAATAATTCATCTTCCATGCGCACAGTGGGTGATATAGTAGGTGATAGTTTCGTCCCGAGTGTGTCAACGGGCTCGTCAGTGAACCCACCTTGGCATAGATGTGCTCTGGCTCAGACTAAACTATCTATATCTATTAATAGGAGGGATTCCGAAACACTGTACTGCACTATACTCTGTATTAACGAGGTAATAAACTAAGCAGATATTCCCATGTTTGTGCATCCACTGTAATGGCTCAGAGTTGTGTGTTCGTCTCAAAATTTGTATTTATGGTCTAAAGTGATCGAATAACTAGTAATAGCGATTTAAATTGCGCAGAAGTTATAAGCACTTGCAAACTTTCGGGAAACCTTTAAACGCTCTCGGCTATAAATTTTATTATTGTACGGAATTGGTTATACGGCAAGTTATTGGTGCTGTTTTTTAAATTATTTCAAGCCCGAAGGTTAAAAAATCTATATTAATAAGTGAATAATTAAGAAATGACCTTGTATACAAGGTCACGAGATATATCTCGTGAACTATTGACATTTTTAAAGATACAAGCTCATCCCGATGTTACACTCATCAAGGCCTTTCCTTTGAGTACCCACATCAATTTTTCATATATTTTATATATTTATATATAT
>CAJNRD030001122.1:762535-773047 GCA_905319865.3 Cotesia congregata
ATATATATATATATATATATATATATATATATATATATATATATATATAGAGTTAGACAGTTAATATTAATGAGAATAGCAAAAAGTGAGGTAAAGTATAATATAGAGCATACAGTGGTTGGTATAGCCGCGTAAGCATCTACTAACACGGTAGTACGTGCTTATTGATATGCAAATGATTGCATAGTTCTCGCCAACGACGACAAACTTACTCTGTAGTCTAGTCTCTCGTCTCCCGGATTTACAAGTAAGAGATTGTAAATATTTGTTGCGTAGTGCTGGTGGAAATTGTTATTCGCTGTAAAATGTATTGATCATCTGTCAAAACAAAATAAAAATCCACCGTAGAGCTTTATAATGTAAGGAGCGCTTTTTTTATCCAGCGTATGTACAGAAGAAACTGAACAAGTGGGTTATTGATTGAAAAACATAAATTATTATTATATTATTGTATTAAAGATGACATAAAATAAACGAGGATATAAATTGAAACGTTTTGAGTGCGGTATCAACTTAAAATGGATTAACATGACGTTGATAGAGGGTATCTAGGATGAACCAAGTACACAAGTGGATATAGCGCAAGCTCGTAGAACGGCACAGGTTTCCTTCAGCGTTATATTCGCTAGTGGAGAGAGTCCCGTAATTTCAGAATACCGCGTTCAAGCCAACAACAATAGCATAGTAATGCCAACGTCATCCGTCAACTACTTGATTGCGTATTGTTGTTTGCATTGAAAGCTGGCTTCATATCATTCTACAGTTATTTGACATGTCACACGTCATACTTGTCTCCAAAAAGACAATACTTATTTACGGGTTTTTTTAGATCAAGGTTTTTTCATTATTAGGTCCATTAACTGGAACAATGGTCTGTCTGAGATATTTTTTAATTTCCTGCTATAAAAATCGGTATCAAGCGTCTTCATCCTCCGACAAAATATCCCAAGAAAATATCCAATATATGTATCTTGATGTTTGTTATAATATCACGGAAAAAAATAAATAGTAAATGCAACATGATGCAGTCTTGGTAAATGAACATGATAAAATCATGTTGCAGCCACATGATTTATTGTCATGCTTCGGCTACATGACAATCATGTTGCGGTAGCATGAGAAAAATTATGTGGTAGCAACATGATTTTCCTGGAGCTTTAATAGGATAAAATTAATAGCACTAAATATTTAAGCTTGAGAAACATTATTTATTATAAAGTAACTAGGTTTTTTAGGATTTATAACATTGCAGATGAAAATAAGAGTGAATTATCGAATTATACAATTTGTGAACGATATCTTTATTTAAATTATATACAATTTTTATTGCCAATAGCTTTGGTTTGTGATAAAAATAATTAAATTATTATTAATTGTTATTATTTTCAACTTAAGTGTCTTGTTGCAACATAATTCAAGCCTCCAATTGTACCTTGTCTATCGACAAAAAAAGAAGGCTTGAATTATGTTGCTATTATAGTTACCTTATAATAAATAATGTTTCTCAAGCATAAATATTTAGTTGTTGCAGCTTAATGTTATGCTATTAAGGCTACATAAAAATCATGTTGCTGCCACATAATTTTTCTCATGCTACCGCAACATGATTGTTATGTAACCGAAACATGACAAATCATGTTACTGCCACATGATTTGTCATGTTTCGGCTACATGAAAATCATGTTGCTGCCACATGATTTTCTCATGCTACCGCAACATGATTGTAATGTAGCCGAAACATGACAAATCATGTGGCTGGAACATGATTTCATCATGTTCATTTACCAAGACTACATCATGTTGCATTTACTATTTATTTTTTTCCGTGATAATTATTTAAATCAAAACATACTAGGTCATATACATGATCATGCCAGGCCAATTATACAAAAAAAATCCACGCATAAATCAGTTCATATCACGATATATCAAGCCTGATTTGGTCATTTGAGTTTTAATTGCTAATTTCCATAGCAGACCATATATAATAGTCACATAAAAAAATTATATATGCTTATAGAAGGCAATATTTTTAATATTTTTTACCGAGAAACTAATAAATTTTCTGAGATGCATAAAATCCAGAGTATCCCGGGTCGAAAAATTTAAACTGATTTTAAGCTAAATGATCTGCATTTGAACTTATTGATCTGTATTTGAACTTTTAAAAACATTTTCATCTGTATTTGATCTACTATTCAAATTATTTTTGATCTGTTTTAAGTCTAAATAACTTTTTAGTAAAATAATTGAGCAGCTATGGATATTTTATGCTGTTTTTAATCTAATGAAACTAAAAAGTTTTAAAAGTTTGATCGATTTTTAGTCTAGTTAATTTGTAGATGGACTTTATGTATTGTTTTCAAATTCAATATGAAATCTTATACTGTTTTTGATCTACAATTTTCACTCTAAATGTTTGAAGGCCAAAAGTCGACTAAGATGGTGACTTATAATTTTTTGGACTTAAAAGTATCTCATTAAAAATTATAAGTCAAATTTATTTAAAAAAATGAATTAATTTATAATATATTCATGCGCTCTTTTGTTTTATAAACTGAACGTCGATTATAACCTTATATCTGTCATATTTATTTGTCATAGCTCAACATTTCATGGATTATGAAAGTTTTGTAACTGCGAATATATTAGTTGCAGTGATAACTAATAAATTTGTATTAATATACGTTTATAAAATAGTTCTCATCGTTTAATTATGGATCTTAATCTAGAGTTTTCTAATTATCGTTAATAAACACAGTGTGAATACATCGAGACAAGATTAAAATGTTGACAAGATTAATGTTAAATTTTATATTTTCACGCATCATTTAATGAGCGGTATCCACTATTTGGTAGTGCGAAGAGTACCGTTTTGGTATACATTGCACTACGAAATAGTGAATTGTCACTATTTCAGTTTCAGAGAATGAAAAGCCGTGTCCTGTAGAGGATCTTCGAGGACATGAATAAAATAATAATAATAAATAAATATATTATTATTATTATCAAATTCGTATAAGGTCGGTTTTTGATCTACAGGCGATGAAAACCCGACTAAAAATTATAGAACGTTTTAGTCTGTTTTTGACCTTGATTCGATCAAAACCAGCTAAATGATTGTGACAAAAAAAGTCTGATTTTGGTCTTGAAACAATAGAAAACAATTTTATTATAACATTAAAAATGATCTGAAATTGGTCTGAATTGTGAATAGTACGGGCAAAAACAGATTAAATTCTCATATAAAATAGATACTCATAATAAAATTAAATTGAATGAAAAATATTAAAAAATTTTATTAATCATAAAACAGACTAAATTTTTTGACCCGGGATATCCCGAGCTCTGAATAATAAAATATACAAACGCAAACGGCTAAAGATATATAATAATAATTTTAATAATAATATTATATTATATCATAATAATGCGGAGTAGCGAAGAAAAAAATAATCAATAAATTTCTTGAAGCTGGGTAACTTTAAAATATGGGCACAATGCTGAGCTGTGAAATAGGTAGACTGTGCTGCACTATACTATTCTATACTATACGGGTCCGTAGTCGTTTTTTCGATGTATATAAACCAGTAAGTAATCGTTTTTTACTTTTTATTCTTTAGTCTTTTTGGTTCTACGATTGTCTTCAAAGGATACCAATCTCGTTCTTTGTTCACTTATTCTTAAATTTTATCTTGATACAGCGTCTTCCCGCATACGAATTATACATTATTCAAAATTTAAGTTTTTAAATTTTTTTTAAAATAAGATAAGCTATAAAAACATTATTATTCATAGCCCCGTGACGACGATTCGACTATAGTCGGACTTAAGAGTGTAAGCGTACTGAATTTTAGTTTTCACTATCTAAATAATTCGCTGTCGTTAAAACCCTCGCTGCTAAATTAAACGAACATAAAACGCTATTTAATTACATTATTATTCCAAGAGCATGAGTAATTAATCAATTTTTAATTATTTAAATATTAACTCAAGTTCCGTTTATTCACATCAAGCACTACCGTCTGTTAACACCGTCTTGGTCGAAATAACCCGATTCCATTCTGCGGTGTTAAAATTTATCTTCTTTTTTTATTACGCTTTTTCGCTATAATTTCAATTAATTTTAATCGGATTGTACACTTTAAAAAAATAATACAGATTTATGTGGAATTATCGAAGCTCAGTTCATAAATTTTAAGCATTGAATTTTTATTTTTATTCCCAAATTTGATAGTTTAATAATTTATTTTTTTTTATAATTAATTTTTCATCTTTCTCCATTTTTAAAACTTTCCTTTTTCATTATTTTTGCTTTTTTATATGTTTAAAAAAATTTTAATATGAGAATTTTAAGTATTAATACTTTAATTTATTTTTAAAACTGCATGTAGTCTCTTTGATTTTTTATTATAAGCTTTTTTCCATTAAAAAATTTGTTAACTCCCGTTAATAGTTAGATTATAACAATTATGAGAATTTTTAAAATTTAAAGTGTTTTTTTTCTCTATTTAAATAAATTTTTACACGCCTTAAGGTTTGTTTAGAAGCAAAAATAATAAAGATTTTTCTTTAGTTGGTAAAATTTATTAATAATATATTTTTTATGGCATTTTATAAATACAACAAGTAAAACTATAATAAAAAATAAATAAAATTGAATGATATCTCAAAGGCTGTTCTTTACCTGCCGCAATTGATTTTCGTTTATTCTCGGCGTCCTTTCTCGTCTAACTTATCATGCTAGAAGCAATCTCCGGTTGTACAGTCGTGTCACATTGGATACAGGAAATAAAATCGAAACTCTTTTACAGTAAAAGCTTTACCCGTATTATAGATAATGTCAAAGTGCACTATGATAACTCTTCACCTCCGTTAAAAGACGTATCAAAGTTGGTAATAAAAAAGATTGGTCAGCCAATTTTTTTCCGATCATTAGCTGCGTCTTTTCCAGTGAACTAACCTTGCCAATAGCTAATCGAGAGATTAAGGTAGACAGGATTATAATTAATAATTACTAAGACGAGTGAGTAGCTTGATAATTCAGGAAAGTTTAAACATTTCTAGCATGTTTATAAAAACTTACATCCACTTATAAAAACTGGAGTTAAGTGCTGGGCGTATTAAAGACCGCCTTTCGCTCAACGTCTTTATATTTTTACTTTTTTTTTCATCCTTCACGTATAACTTTCATGTTACCGTTTGTAAAGTGCTGCAAGCTACCTGTGTTCAGTTGTGGAAGTGAGAGTAGACTGAGAAAAGGGTGGAGATAGCAAGAGGAAGAGAAACGTGGAAACACCGGAGCTAGATTATTTTGTAGCCGCCACACCAGCAAATGCTTTTTAGAAACTTTAACTCTGTGTTTCTAAGTTTCTATGGAATGCTTCAAAAAATTTAATGAATAACATTTTTCTATAGTTTTTAGAGTTGAAAAATGCTATGATTAATTTTATATAAAAGGCCATACACAAAAAATATCACGAGATGTTGTTTAACTTTTTTTTTTTTTTTTTTTTTTTTTTTTAAATCAACCTCTTGAATTTTTTTACACCAGTGAAAAGTCAGTCTGACTTGTGTTGATGAGTCTGTCTATAATTTAACCAGATATAGTGTTAAAAATCTCCGACAGGCGGCGCATGATCGCTGAATTTTCTCCTAACTAGAGAGTTAATTTTGAGGTGTTAAATAATAAAAATAATTTTTTTTTCTCTTTGAAAAAGCTTATCCGACGTTGGTTTAAATTTTAACTAACTACATAATTAATTTTTGATTGATATATTATAATTGGCATACACATTAATATTTCTCGACAGTTACAGTATATATTTATAAGTTAATTCATTTACCGCGGATAAAATATCAACTGCAAATGGTAGTTGATACAATATTTTTAACTGCGGTTAATTTCATAAACATTTATGAATCATGTTTTATCTTCCGTTCGTATTTTTACTCTTGGTCGTGTTATTCTCAGTTAATTGAAAAATCGAATAAGAAAAAATAATGATGACTTGTTGAATTGTTTTAATTATTCAGTATACTGTCACATCGTAGCTATTATTTCTTCTATTAATAATTGCTGCCGAATAAGATGCTCCGAAAGGAATAATATTATGGCTGAAAAAAAATAAATTCTTTATAACTTTTTCAACTAAAACAGCTCAAGGTCGATTAGCTCGTTCATTAATCTCCAATTTGTGTATTTAGTAGTCTCTGTACGGCAATTGGTTACTGATTTATTGGTCATTTAACTAAAATTTATACTTTATTTTCTATCATCAATATTCCATGAACTAATGGCCGTAAACATAATTGGAAGACCGATTTAATACCTCCTATGCCTTGACTATCATTTCCACGTCAATCATTAATTTAAATGGACAAATTGCTTTAGCTTTAAACATAAATTATTTTTATAATAACAAAAATTAAAGTCAATTTTTACCTTTTAAATTTGGGATTTTCTTCTGTCACATTTTTTTTTTTTTCCAGTGTATATCACACTTAGTTAGTTCAATTTGTCAATTGGCCCAAAAGTTTTTTATTCCTCATCCTTTACATTTCCTTCAAATAGCGCTTTCTTGAATTATACCATTGGAGTGCACTTTTTTCATGGTAAATGAATTTCAATCATGTTAAAATCGATTTTCTGGATTCGGTTGAGCACAACCTCCAGGCTTCGCGCTTAAAGCATGTAATAGGGGGTCAATTATTGGCACTTTTACTTTATATTTTCCTCAAGTGCTCGAATATCCAGCAAATTCTTTTAGGGGTTAATTAAACTCTAGTTTGCGTAAAAAAACAAAAAACATCAAAGTATGAGTTAATATTATATTGTAAAATTAAAGACGTTTATGTAGGTGTTTCCCAGTTAAGTACTTAGCAAGCTATTTTGACAATATAAATATATATAGATAAAAATTGAAGAGTTGTTTATAAAATAAGTGAGTGGTGGATCGAGAAATAACTTTTTGCCAGTTGAATAGTGTTTGATCAAATTGCAGGTGAAGGGGGTGAAAGGCGATAAAAATAATGTGGGATGTGTTCTTTGTGAAACGCCGGGTTAAATAATGGGGGTTACAGCAAAAACTCTATTGCGAACTGCCGGCTCCGATGTATCTGGGCTCCGGCGTACGGGTAGGTAGGTACCTTCTACACAACCTACAGCGGAATAGAAACCATCAGAAAGAATAAAGACGAATAGAACGGAACGGGGCTGGAATAAGAGAGAGAGAGAGAGAGAGAAAGAGTAGCTAAAGGACGATGAGAATCCTCGCGGGGATTGAAATACGGCTGAAAAATTTTCCGCAACGAGAATCCATTCGTAGCCGGTGTATGCGGCCGTAGCTTATATAGAAAGGATTCGTTTAAATTTTTTTATACTTTATCCTTTTTATTTTTATTTTTTAGCTGAGCATACCCAGGTGAACATCGGATAAAAAGTTTTCTGTGATGGACGTAATATAAGTGTAACCACTCTAGATACTCGGAAATTTTTTAGCTTCGCGCATTCAATAAATGTTTCTTCTTCTTTTATTATTTTTACTACCCGTAAGCGCTATCTATATATCTAGATTTGGATCTTTATAATACCTATTACTTTCAATTGAATAAACTCTAATTGAGTTAAGAGGAAATGATATCTCCTCAACTTTTAGCGGCACTGCTGAAACTTTAGGTACCTAACTACATGTTTATCGATACGTTCTTATACGGTTTTCTTCATCAGCAATATAAAGTACTTGAGTAATTTTGGTAGAATAGTCAACTGAAAAAATTTTATGGGTTAAGGTCTTGTTCAAATTTTTTAGGCATTAAAAACTTCGAGAATAAAAGGTTCATTTGAGCCAAAGAAATATTTTTCTTTCTAATTATTTTCTTGAGCAAAGAAAATTTCTCTCTTGCTCCAAAAAATTAAATATAAAGATAGAAGTTAATTTTCATTAATATTTTTATTGATTAATATGTCAAATGAGAAGATTAAATAATATTTCATAATTTTTTTTCATTCAATATGTATAATTGCACGCTAAAATAATATAAAAAGGTATAAAATATTCAAGAGAAAATTTTTCTCAAGGTGAGAAAATTTTTTTCTCAGTTGAAGTAGGTGGCGCTGCTTCCCCAAAGTATCTAAAAATCTTGATCAAAAATAAAAATTTATTGTATCAAGTATTTATGATAGAATTAAGAAAAAATGACTTCCACCAAGAATAGAATTTCAAGAAAAATTTTTACTTTGGCCTTCACAACTTCTATCTTCCTTCAGACACCCGACAAATTTTCTAGAGCCAAGAATTTTGTTCTCCAATCAAGAAATTATATAATGATGCAGGAAAATAAAATCGATATTATTTTGCTCTCACCATTTTCATTGTATAGACAATAACTCTTTTTTCAGATCTTCTATCAACTGCAGTTCAATTCAACAACTTCTAAACTTCCAACTAAAAATAGAGGATTGCTTTTATTCTTGAGGTATGCAAAAATTAACCATATAATTTTTTCTGTTTCTAATTAAAAATAAAAAAAATCCATTCCCTTTTTCGCAATGCAAGTATATAATTTAAAACTTCACATTGACCACAAAAAAGTGAAAGCAAACTTCTCAACTATCGACTATCTCTATCCTTAAGTTTTCTCAAGGGAAAGATACATTTCACATTTAAATACTCGGTAAATTAAATAGTTTATTCCCTAGGAATTATTTATCTAAATTTTTCTATAAATATATATATATATATATATATATATATATATATATATATATAAAAGCCATGTAAATTAACTCAATGGAAAGATTAAAAACTTTTTGCATTGCGCATGGTTCAGTGAATCTACGTACTGGAAAAAAATAATAAAACAAAATAAGATAAACCGAAATAAAATGAAGAAGAGAAAAAAAAATTTTGGTAATCTAGCGCAACGTGTACCTAGACTGGTGAGGTTGGCTGAGGAGTTGTTCAGCGCACCTGGTGTCCACATATACTGATGCGGTTGGGATAAGTCGGGCTATCTCTCTCGCACCTGGTGGCCTTCACTGCTGTCGGCGTCTATATAGACACATACTACTGGCATGATGCAGGATAGTTTAGTTGAGTAAACTAGAGTAGAGTGTAGTATAGTGGAGTTGAGTTCAGTTGAGTAGATGTAGAGCATAGAGTAATATAGTATAGAGATGAGAGTACATATAGGAAGAGGGCGACGTTCTGTAGGCCAGTCTTAGTCTGTTCACTAAAATTCTCTTTCTAACGGCGACGGGTTACTCAGATCCACTGTATATCTTTCACAAAATAGATTGACTGTGGATCTATATGAGGCAAGTCGACAGAATAAGAGCCCAATGAGCCGTATAAAAGATTGGATGACCCGTAGTCCAAAACTATTCGTCCCTGAGGACGTACCTTTTTTTCTCCTTCGGCAATGCTAACTCTTTTTTTTTTCTTTATACAGTTAGTTATATATAAATTATAGATTTTTCTTTTATTTATTGAAGAAAAAATATTCTTTTTTCTTCAGTTCTAACTGGGGAGGAAAAAAGTGAACTAAAATTCACGGATTCAGGTTAATTTTTATGGTTTCAGATAGTACATCGGGGTGGCACAGTAAATATTACAAAAATTAATGCAGAAAGTGTAAAATCTACAATTTTTCATTTAATATCGATAATGTGATTAGTTGTTACTATAGTAAATGACGACGCTCATCTTAAAAAATTACAGTTTCAAACAGTAAAAATTGCGGTTTTAATATACAGTCTATACTATGAGGAGAAGGGGAAGGTTTCATACTCGGAGAATTTAACATTTGAAACAGTAAAAATTCTACTCTTAAAATATATATTTTATCAGTCCAAGCAAATCAATAATTATAGTTTGATTTTTAGCGTTGCGTTTAAAATTTACCATTTTACTTTGTAAATATCGGCGTTTCTTGTATAGAAAATTTAGAAACTGTAGTTTATATTTTTTACATATCATGCGATCATTTTTTAGGTACAAAATGATAAATATCAGTCAAAATTCTTAATTATTATACTTTAACATTTTGGACTTTCATATAGCGAATATTATTGTTTGAAATAGTACTTTTTTCCATGTAAATAATAAATTGTATCATTTGAATGATAAATATTATAAAGTGATTGTTAAAGTCACGATTTTACTGTTTGAAATGGTAATTTTTTCCAGTTGATCATTACTTATTATAACTGTCAGCAAAGGTAATAAAATAACCTTTAAAAAATTTATTTTTTATTTAATCTTTTGTAGATTCTATCTATATTCTTTTCTCCTCTGATTTTTGGCGAAGTTATTGAACGTTTATGAATAATGAAGCTACTAAAAGGAATTACTAGTATGATTTAATAATTTATATTTTAAAAACCAATACTGAACTACATATGTCAGAGTTACGAATGTAAAGTCAATATAATTGATGAAGTAAGAAATTTTTGATCATAGTCATTAAATATATATATATATATATATATATATATATATATATATATTT
>CAJNRD030001122.1:775131-868694 GCA_905319865.3 Cotesia congregata
ATATATATATATATATATATATATATATATATATATATTCACGTTATATAGAGTGTATGTTATTTTTGTAGAAGCAAAAATTATTAAAAGTCAAACGCCAATTAATTATATTCAATAACTTAAAACATAGTTTTCAAATAAATTAATTTGTCATTAATAAATTCATTTTTTGGTCAGCGTCTTTAAGAATTAATAACAAAAGATTTAATTATTAAAAAAAATAAATAAAATATTGATAATGATAATAATAATACTCAATATAAACAATGAAGTGTAAAATGAAAACGCAGCTAAATGGAGTGAATTAATGAATTTTTGATTAAAAACGTAAATTTGTGACATTTGATAAAGCGGGCGGATGGACTGAGTTAATTGTTTCAGTTAAGCCGAAAAACAGTGCTGTGATGAAATGAAAACAAAAAACAATGAAAAATAAAATAACTGGTGAATGGTATCGGATTTAAATGCTCGCTGTGTATCGGAAACAGATTTTAGTTTTTGTCAGTACAGAGACTCTATATCGTAGATAACGTTTGTTTTCTTTTCATTGGCCATATCAACACGCCTCTCTCGTTCGTAGACATATATAGATATCTAGTTTGGAAGCGGTGCTGCCAGTGCAATGCCAGAACCACCAACAACGACGGTACTTTGCTAACGTTAATATATTTTTCAAGAATACATACATACTAAACGTACATACATGCTCAATCCTTACATTTATACTTATATACACACATATATATATATATATATATATATATATATATATATATATATATATATATATACGAATGCAGATGTAGGATGCTTCCAATATTCAATTCAACCTATTGTAAAACTTGTAACTCATTGCTGTGTCTTTTTCATTGAACTTTTGAATTCACTATCAGAAAATCAGAATTACTTTTCACAATCAATTCTATTTACATTTTTTGGTGCTTTTAAAAAGGTCATCATTTTCGGAAATTTTTTTGACAGGGAAAATAAAGCAATTTGGAGATCAGATTTTTTTTATTTTATTAAGGGTACATTAAAGATAATTACCCTTAATTTTTATTAAAAAATATTTAATTATTACAAAGTTATTAGCAATCTCCTTTTTAATTTTCAAAAAAATGGCGACTAGGGGGGAATTTTTTCTAGTGCTCTACGAGGTTGTTAATAACTTTGTAATAATTAAATATTTTTTAATAAAAATTTAGGGCAATTATCTTTAATGTACCCTTAATAAAATGAAAAAAATCCGATCCCAAAATTCCTTTTTTTCCCCGTCAAAAAAATTCCCGAAAATGATGTCCATAAGTGAGTTTTATGATTTGTTAAATTTGATGATTAGTATTTATTATTATTTAATCTAAATGATTTTTTTTTTTTTGACGGGTAGCATTTCAACTTGACGAACCGCGAAATAAATGTTAATACGTTAATGAATTGTAAATATATAAATGATGATGATGTCAGCTCGGGTGGTTATTGGCTAGCCACAAAATTATAATTAAATGAAAACTCAACAATCTCGGTGGGTGGCATGGCGATGTATTTTGGTGTAGCTAGAAAACCGCGCGATCGGAAGCTATGTGAGGAGGGTGAGAGGTGAGAGTTGAAAAGGGGCGGCCGGTAGTCAGACTATAAACCACAGAAGACAATGGCTGCTTTAGTAATAGAATAACGGGGCCACGACCGATAGCCGATTCAATTAATGCCGTTATCCAGAGAGATCCTGTATGCGGAGCTTTTGATCGCGGTGACTATTGAGCCCTGCTTGTTGGATATTCGATCCGATAGATTGCCGTGGTTGTTCAATATCCTATGGACACGATGACAATTTCAATAGTTACTATATATGCATTCTATATAAACGCTTTTAAAACGTTTTTATATACTTTGTATGCTCTGAAATCAAACAAAAAAGGAAAACTCGTTTTTTTTTTCTCTTCCCTTTAACGATCATCCAAAAAGTGTATTAACGATTCACGGATTCAACGGATTCAACTGCTTTTCTAAGTCTCAAATACAATTAATTTCTAAGGTTCTTTTAATTTTGCCTGATTGGCAAAATTTTAGTATTTTTTGTTCAATTTTTTGTCAGACATGTTTTTACATTCTGGAATTTTTTTTGCTTGATTAAAAACATTTATATTTTTTTTGTGATTAAAAATTAAATTTTTCAGTTTGAATTTTTTATTTCCAAAGAAAATTTTTATTTCAACAATATAACCTTCATACACTCTCGATACAAAAATCAGGCATATCAGGCGACATACGGGCATACCTTTAACGAAAATTACACGCATAAACAATTTAGTTGAAAAAAAAAAAGTAATCCCGTGTTCATGTTTTCACAATGGATTCGATATGTTTAAAATCTCTGATCAAAATTTTCATTGAGCAATCGCTTACTCCTACAAAATAATATTACACTGTTTATCACGATTACACGGAAGCACATGAAAATTAAATCGACTAAAAATACCGAGGATGTACATTCAATTGTATATATCGGTGATTATTTTGTGTATACAAACGTCCGAGTGGCCTAGTTGTTAAACGCCTGCGTAACATGACGTCCTCACTCGCAGCAAGAGTGTATGAATGTGTAATGAATTATGTTATCGTCTGTGGCATGCTCCTATTTCCAATGAGTTTTAATTTTTACTATTGCTCCCAGCAATTGCGATATGATGTACCCTCCCTTCCCCTTCCCCTACGCAGCCATACTGTACATATATATGTTGTTGTTATTATTCTGTCATTTTTTCCTGCTTGTAAATTATTGCCAGCAGTTTGCGTTGAAATCTCTTGATGCCGTTCAGAATATTTATTCTTTTTCCATTAAGCTCACTGCTCTACACTACACTCCACTGCTATATACTAAATATATCCCCGATTTGTTGGCAATCCATCCTTCACAATACTTAACATTATGTCACAGTATATTATCCATTATTGTGACTCGAAAATATATATTTAAACACATGCGGGAGTATTTAATCTGCTATTTTTTATTCATAATCGCTTTTAAATTGTTGAGTTTTAAAACGTCATGGCTGACAGTTTGAGTGTTTCCTGAAAGTCAAAAGAAGGATACATATCAATAAAAACAAAAATAAAACACCTCTTTTCATTTTATATATTTAAACCTACACATGCATTTATATGCTCGGGTATCACCCAAAGCTTACCCGCGAGTGCGTATGTATGTTGTGGGCATAAACACGTTGGTGTGAACAGCAACAGCATCACACAAGCACATCGCACAGCATCATTTTCAAGTGAATAAACCAACTCTCTTGGCAGGACTATATATAGTTTTATCGAGGGTAGTTCAGCTCTCCAAATGTTTACTCTATCGGGTAAAAAATTGATCTTTTTGTTTTTCGTCAACAATCTATAGATTTCCCAGTGAGGAAAAATATACTGACGCTTTTCATTTGCAAGAAATTAGAATATATATTTGGATTTTAATATGCTAATAATTTTATCCAAAATATTATTTTTTTAAACAGATCAATGTAGAACTTATTAGTTTATAGTGATTTGCATTTATATTTTCGGATATTGCTTTTTTATTATAGATTATTTTATTTATTGCAATTCAAAATGGAATTTGTGAGTTGGAACGCTGGAAATTTGTTAGCTCTATTTTATCGAGATTGAGCAATTATTTTTCTTTGGTTATATTGATTTATTTGATTAAAGAGTGCGCTTTTTGTATTCATGTGAAACAATGTTCAAGCGTTTGTGCATTTTATTTTTTCATTGCTACAAGTATAAATATTAATTGCGATTTTTATTAATTGTGTTAACATTTATACTCGAAGAGAAAAAAATATTTTTATTAAAAATATTTTCCTGAGCCAAAATATACACGGAAAAAAATAAATAGTAAATGCAACATAATGCAGTCTTGGTAAATGAACATGATGAAATCATGTTGCAGCCACATGATTTGTCATTTTTCGACTACATGATGACAATCATGTTGCGGTAGCGTGAGAAAATCATGTGGCAGCAACATGATTTGACATGTTTCGGTTAAATGACAATCATGTTGCGGTAGCATGAGAAAAATGATGCGGCAGCAACATGATTTTCATGTAGCCGAAACATGACAAATCATGTGGCTGCAACATGATTTTCTCATGCTACCACAACATGATTGTCATGTAGCCGAAATATGACAAATCATGTGGCTAAAACATAATTTCATCATGTTCATTTACCAAGACTGCATCATGTTGCATTTACTATTTATATTTTTCCGTGTATGTTTTTGATGATTATTTATTTTAATAAAACTACATTTTATCTGAAGAATTAATATTGATATTATCTTATCAAAAAATTAGTAAATTTAATTTGTTCATATAAAAAAATGTATTTAAGGAGATCCACGCGAAGTAGTCAAATTTTTAAAACTTCCTGAAAATTTGTAAATTCAATCTACGTAATTTTTATTAGTCAATTAAATGTTAATAATTATTTAATGAGTAAATTTTTTGAAAATTTTATTAATTAATTTAAAAATTAATTTTAAGACAACAAAAGTATTTCTACGTATTATTTTTTTATAGACATTCTT
Source organism: Cotesia congregata (assembly GCA_905319865.3). Lineage (NCBI taxonomy): Eukaryota > Metazoa > Arthropoda > Insecta > Hymenoptera > Braconidae > Cotesia > Cotesia congregata. The sequence continues at coordinate 779,717 of CAJNRD030001122.1, forward strand.
TACACTAGGCGGTGTAAAGGGTACTTGGATCTCTTTAAAGAAAAAGTTTAGTTTACATAATAAAAGTTAAAATAAAAAATTAAAGTAACTAAGCATTGACGTTACCTGAATTAAGAAGTTGTAATAATTTAAATAAGCGTTAGTTTGCGTCGGCGTTGGATTGCAGGAGTCTTAATTACTTAAAAAGTAAAATTATAAATGAAAATAGTCATAAACAAATTCTGAAGCTCATTAGCTAGTTTTTACATATTTAATAAATCTCGCTTTTAAAATGAAAGCTAATATAATCCAGTGAGCGCTGAAAGTTTATTCTAGAGATATATTTCCTACCCGGAGTTTATTAAGAGTAAATTAATGATCAAAATGTGTTGATAAATAACTAAATAAATGAGATCTAGTTAATTTCCGATCGGTAAATCAGATTAGCTATAATTAAAGTCAAATTTCCAATACTCTTAAATACATATTAACATTTTATCGATAGCTAATCAAGTTGCGTTGAATAAACTACTCTTGAGTTAATTAAATTGTTCAACAACTAACAGCATTTACATGTCAATCGAGGGGTTTTCTCTTTAACAATGCGGCTCTCTATTACGCCTGTAGACGGCGTAATACCAATACATTTAATGTTATTATTTTTATTATTATTATTATCATCATCATCATTATATGAAGTTATGCACGAGCGAACATAATCAAAAAGTTAGAAACAGTGGTACAACAGCAGTACTCACGGCTAATATCCGCATGGGCAATGGAGCAGAGATAGTTGTGCGGTATGACAATTTCCAATCAGGCTGCGGAAATGGCACTGCGCTATAATATTTCGCTGGACGACACTATACCCCGTTATCACCCGTCTCAGACGGATATGAGATTCGTAGCAGCACCCACAAAATCCCTACAACCCCCTTCCTGACTCAACCTACTCATTATTCTCCTTCACGGATATTGTAATCTTAATGGTAGTCGGAGTGCTCAGAGCTGAGAACCAATCTACTACCCTTTGCCAGCATCATCAAGTGTAAGGATTCGAGATTGTACGGCCATCTATGCCACGGAAACCTTCTATTCGTACAACCGATTATTTTATTTTATTTTATTCATACCAATGTAAAAGGCTTCATTGCAATTTGGCAACCTCCAAATTATAATGTGCTCCTATAATTTGCTACAACTTTGAGTCTAATACGTCCCGTGTAAAAATTTTTTGATAAAGCCATTTATGATGTGATCTGGTAACATATCGCTATATCAGGCTATGTAAGAGGATAGAAAAATAATTTGTTGTAATTTTATTTTCTAGAAATTATCAGTAAAATTCCGATAAGAAAATTAACTAAATCTTTTGTCAAATTTTTGAGCTCAAAATCAATTAATTTTATCAATTAATAGTATTTCGAAGTAATATAAGGGGTAAGTAGATGATGTGTATGCTTCTTGACGTATAAACTAAAGTGTCGCCGACTAGCTTGTATACACATCAGTCTTCTGTCTCCTCGACCAATGGGAATAAGTCCTCCATCACGTGATAGAGTTGTAGTTGACGTCACATCCAAACTATCCAGAAGTTTAGTTACCTGAAGTAAACTAGGTGCTGTTTACATGAGTAAATATTTGATGGTTTTTAGTTAGAAATTTCAGATAAATTTTTTTTAATTTTACCCCAATGCATTTCAAGAAAGAACTATAATTTTTTGCAGATCGTTTCTGTATTAGCAAAATACCAACAAAATTTTGTTGTAATGTAAATTTCTTCAATGTTTCTGAAACTTTTTCCAGTACAGCAAATCATTTATTAAATATAAAATAAAACTACAACTTTAATGTGAAACTAAGAAAAGATTAATATTCGGTACTGGAAAATGGTATCTATCAAAAATTGAAATTTTAATGACAGCTTTGATAAATTATAAACATTAAACTATAATAATTCCCCGATTTTAAGTCACTTATTAACGAACTGTCCTCTAAAGCTTAGATGTAATTACCTAGCACATATATTTTTGGCATATATGTCGTACGAAGTTGATATAAATATTTAATAAAAGTTCTTCAAAGTGAAGATTATATAATGCGTTTACAACGTAAATTTATTCTCTTAAACACGCATGTAATAAAAGCATCATAACTTGAGACAAATGCCGTCAGCTTTAAAGCTTACAAATTTATTACTACAGTAATAATAGTCTATAATTATGATAGCACATTTTGAACAATTGAATCGTTACCAAATTATCAATCCGAAATGGAAAACTTTTGTTGATTGTAATAAAATTTTGTAATGAAGTTCAATACAACAAAACACTTGAAACTTAAAACAATTACACTGTCAGTGTTAGCAAGCAACCTTACTAAGCTAATAATTCCACAAAGTGAGTTAATTAAAAACGATACGAACAATTCTAAGTTTATACACTGTCAGTGCAAGGAAGTAATCTTATTAAGCTAATAATTACACAAAGTGAGATAATTAAAAACGATACCATTAATACTAAGTTTATGCACTTATTAAAAATGATCTGTTCACGCAAATTAATGCTTGACACAATAGGTACTTCTATAATTATTGTAGAATATACTCATCAAGCTCTCCTTTGTGGAAATCCTCAGTAACAGGCGAATGATTCATGTTTCACTTGGGAACCAGTCTTGTAATTAGTCTTAATTGAATTTTATTAGTTTTTAAAGTTTAATTTGGTGAAACAAACAAAACATTAGGTCATCTGGCGATGTAAATCTATATTATCAAGTGATGAAATGAGTGTAGGGCATGGAAAACTCAAAGATGGCCAGATTTACTTGGAAATAGTAATTTTTATTAGGGATTTTATATCGTAAGAAGGTCTGAAATTGGTTTTTAGTTTCATCAATTACTAAACTAATTTTGGTTTTATATTCTATGTCTTACACAGCCTGATGTGGTCATATATCGACGGTCTAAGTAGCAATTGGTCCGACTCGTTATTTTTTAGAGAGTGATTTTTTAACAGTTTGATGTAGCAATAGTCCAATTATAAATTATTTGAATGATCCGAACCAAAATGTTATACCTCTATTAGATATTAAATGGTTTTTCAACGTGAGAATAAATTTTTAACTAATTGTCTTTCCGTACAAATGGAAGATTCTCTAAAATGGAGTTAGTTAATTTGATAATTAGAACGTGGATATGTTTATTTTCTCTCGAGTATTCTTATAATGCAAGCAAATATCGATATTCTTTCGTCAAAAAATCAATAAATCAAATGGTTCTTTACAATAAATTTTTGAGCAAAGAAATCCTTGTCTACATAATAATTTCTTTATGCACATATTTCAAAACTCAAAACTTTATAATTTTTAAAATAAACTTAAACCCACACACTTAAATATACTCTCCAGAATTTCAAAATAATTCCTCTTCCAGTCTCTCTGAAACAGAAAATCAACCTTTTAATACAGCACTAATAATTTGTCTCCTCAGCAGTGTTCTGTAATTATATAATCTAACCTTCTTCAGATTCAGTGTGATTAATTTGACGAGAAAAGTGTGACTGGTACGCCGGAGGAATAAATGTATATCGGGGAATCTAGCCATCAGAGCTCCCGAGATAAAGTTATATCCATATACATACAAACACATACAAACATAACTTAGTCAAAAGGGTTTGATGTTAAAAGGGTTAAGAAGGCAAGACGTAGAATAATTAAACTTGGTAATGCCCTACCATTAGAACGGATGATGGTGTCATCAAATCCTTATACTGCTTAAATGCATCGTCTTACATTCTCAAATCGTTATAACTTTTTGACATCTCTCTTTCCCTAAACTTGATCTGTACCCTTAAAAATTAGAGTTACATATTACACCCTAACTGTTTTACTTAGCATAACACCCGCATTATAACTTCAACAATGAACTGAAACTTCCAAGTTTGGGTTTCCTTATTTTTAATCCATTTATACCCATCCAGATCTAGATCCAGAGTACTATATCTGTTACATATATTATATACGTCCTATATAGATTCCAGTTGAACGTGGAATGTATTATTAACTGGATTATGTCGCGAGTTAGGGGAACCTTGAGATTCAAGTCATTTCTTAATAATGTAGAACACGCGTGGAATTTCATTAGAACTTTCATACACCCGACTAACACTTTGGATATAATATATATATATATATATATATATATATATATATATAGCTCCATATACATCTATACATCCATACATATACGCATACACCTATACACATTCACCAGAACAAGAACATACGACATTTCCTTACTTCTATCCTTACCTTTATCCATTATATGCTCGCTACCAGTTATTCGTCTGAAGGATACGACACAAACAGAGTGCCGGAGAGTTTACAAAACCTGCAATATCAATAATCGCTTGTGCACATAACAGTCTTAACGGTCGGAGTTAGTGGTACGAAAAAATGAGTATTGATAAATTTATTACATTAATTTTATTGAAAATTATAAAATTACATTTAATCATTTTTTTACACTTATTAAATCCATTGTTTTATAAAATTCTAATTACACTTGACCCCTTAAAGGACACTGATATAAGGATTTAATAAGGATGAGTACTAAACTGATTTAGTAACAAAATTTTTATTCATTTATTTTCAACCCATCAATATTATTTGTTACAATTTAATAAATGATTTTTTTATATGAACAAAGCCTTATTACATGCAAATAAATATTTATTTCCACCAAATAATATTTAGTAACAGGTACTAAATATTTATTTGGTAAGTATTGTCGGTAGATGGCTATGCTTTTTAATTCCAATGTTTATGTGATACGTAACCTATTCACTGACTCAAATTATTTTATTCAGCTCGATTTTGGGAGATTTATCTTCCCTTTGAAAACACAAATACTCCCAATAAATGGCTTCTATTTATGTTTTTTCTCAATAGAGTTTAGTTTACATTTTTTCAATATGTCTATTATTGATATGTTAAAAACTTGTTTAATTTTAAATTTTATAAATATCTCAAACAAAAAAATATAATTTAATGAGATTCTTTTCTTTATGATACCTTATATTTTTACTTCAAATTATTTATTTTAATTATTTTGATTTATTTTAAGTTAAAATGTTAGGTTACACGTTAAAATTAGTTAAAAAATTAATTTCTTTGATACCAATGAACGATTTATTGAGTAGCAATAAATAATTTGTTAAATACTACTCAAAATTTATTTTGTGGAACTAAATGGGCTTTAATAAATAATTTAGTACCAATTATTAAATATTTGGTAATAAAAGGTTTGTTACTAAATAATTAAGTATCTGTTACCAAATCTTATTAAATAGAACTAAATCCTTCTACTAAGCTTAGGAGAAAACTAACATTGTCTAATGTAAAATTCCAATATCGTATTATTTACACGACAAATATTATGAGTATGATGAAGCTCTCGATTCAATCACTTAAGCAAACCTATTGAGTAACTGAAACAAGATGATACAAAAAGGACGAGGACAAGGATGACGATAAGTAGTACGGGAAAAAAAAAGTAAAATGGGTGAAAAAAATATAAAAGCAAAGTTCCCTCGACAAACGATTTCGTCTTGTTTTTTATTTCGACGACAAAGTTTTATGAGGTACCCTCTTAGGTGAATCGAGCGTACTCCTTACTCTGATCGTCATATAGCTATCATGTCTATGCTATACTCTGTAGATACATGTCAAACTCACACAGAAAATCGCCGTGGAACTATATGAGTAGACTTTCTTCTCTACTCTTGCATTAGTTCGCGGGATGTTGGAAGAAACTTGGGTAAGAAGAAAGTAACGTTAGGTTTGTGATCATGCACACGTATGTCTGTCTACTTATATACATATATAGACATTGTAAGACGGTATATAAAAGATGCTTCGGAAAATAACGTATTCTTGGTGAATCGAAACATTATGCGCGACTTCTGGAGTCGAACGCGGCAAGTTTCTGGATTTTGTGAAAAGGCTCTCTTGCGAGTATCTAGTATCTAGATTCCTCGGAGAGAATTTACAGGTAAAAGTTACGCAGCTTCTCAACATTCCCATCATCTTTTCTCTTTTCACAGGATTATCTCTGAAGCGTATGCCGGCTCACTGTCTTTTAGTACCAGCACTATCATCATGTATATATGTGGAACTTCTTTAAAGCGAGATTTTCCTGGAGTTTGGTCTAGTTAAAAATCGAAAAATACAGTCGGAGTAGTGAAAAATTTAAAATTGCCTTTTTTATTTTAGTTTTCCAGAAAAAATTTAAAACAAGACCAGAATTCTTGGCAATACTAATTAACGTTGATTCCCTTCACTCTGCACCCGACAGGCAATTTCGATGCTCTTTGTTAGTCGCCTTTCGCCGCATCGAATTCCCAATTCGAATTTAAACTAGTCGGCTTGTTAAGCCCCGAGCAATGTAATCGTCACACTCCCTCCTCTATATTTCCATCTCTTTCTGTCTCTCTCACTCTTTATTCTCTAAATCAGACGTCCATCACGCTTGCATTCCGTTTCCAGGTCAATCATCATTGATGTGTTTAAATTCGGAATGTCCTCACGCAGCTCTCAGACACGGTCCAATCATTACCACAGTTTGGATATAATTATATCCTGTAGCTGTGTATTGGATGATACATATTATTCCACGACTTGATTTATAATTGCAATAATTATAATTGCTGTTTTGCATAGTAAGCTTTTGCTTAACGTTTAAGAAAGTGTAATTTTAAATTAACCTCAAGAAAACTTTTCCCGGGTAGACTTTATTTTAAAAATATCATTACGGGCTATTTATTAGCTTTTAGTGCTAACTCACGGAGAAAGCTTTTGTGGTTTAATTAGCTTGTCGCATAAAACTTGTCCCACAAAATTACAGGATAAAAGGAGCACCAATGATAGATGAAGGCTCCTTGGGCTTTTATTAAAAAAATTTTAAATCAAAATAGAAAAAACTGCGGCCATTTTTACGGTGACAATTCAGCTGCCCAATTTTAAAATACAGTAACTGCAAAATATTTATACTTTCTTATAACTTATGAATCTTAATTTCAAGTATTTTTTCTTTAACATATTTGTATTCAAGTATTTTCTATTAATATATAAAATTTTTTATCAATTTGGTGCGCAATTTTTTTTTAATAAGAAAAATTTTAAAAAATCTTAAAATTTTCACTTACTGTGTTTTGAAATTGGGCAGCCGAATTGTCTACATTTAATTGCTTGTTAAGCATGGAAAAATAAAAGTAAATTGTTGAGTTAAGAAAACAACAATTTTTCTTCACGAAAATATTTATAAAAATAATAATTATTTAATATCTTGGACAAAATAAAATTTTCTTGGTTTCAAAAAAAAAATTCTCATTTGATCAAGACTAATTTAATCTTCTTCTATAATTGTTTTGCCGAACTTAATCGATTAGATATATCGATCTAATATGTTTGTATATTTTTCTAGTATATTTAAATTAAAGACAAAATTCATAAAACGCGTGAATTTTTTATTATCAAAATTTTATTTATTTTCAAGATAAATTTTCTTAATAGCAGAATTTTTTATGATCTTATTATACAATTCTAAATCCTTCTAAAGCTACAAAAAAATATGCCTATATTCGGAGAGTCTGCTATTGAAATTCGTTTGAATCACTTTACATTTGCCCCCCGTTTTGATCGAATTTGGACTATGTTACTTTATTATGACATGACAAAGTCAACAATAATACTAAAATTGATCCCAATAGCAAAAATAATTGTTATTAATTGTGAACACAGTCAAGTTTGTTCAGAACGTTATTAAAAATTATTTAAAAAAAAAATCTAGAAATTCAAACGTTTCATTCTCTTTACAATTTGACGTAAAAAGTAGCTTATGACGAGACGATATTGATAAAAACAACACAAAGGACATGAAATTATCATTTAATTTCTTTTATATTTTCTAGAATGAATAAAATTCATTCACTTTGAGGCATTAAAACTAATGAAAGTCTTAAAATGACATACAAAATACTCCAAAGGATCTAGAGAGTTTAAAATCAGGATACAGACAACTTTAATTTGATCGTTAGTTGATGTGACAAACAAAACGAAGATTAAGTTAACCAAGCCAGTAATCTGGGGTAGTTGAAAAGGTGAATTTATTTGAAAGCAGTGATAATACTTCTGTGAGGGGATTTTTGGAACTACAAGCATGATTCAATAAAATCCTTAACGAAAGCATTAAGTTGAAGACAACCTTGGCTTTCTCTGATTCGTGAGAGTAAGCTTAGAATTGTCTTGAAATAGATTTCCGGAGAAAAAAACCACGAAAAAAAAAAAACGTATTACCCGAGAAAGAAGGATGAGTAAGAATGAAAAAAAAAAGTTAATCCTGGGAGAATTAAGGTAGAACCAAAATATAATTGAAAATAACGTTTAAGAAAGATTCTATAAAAGTATTATTAACAATTTATTGAATAATATAATGCAAATGGAGTTAGTTTGCCGATAAAATTAATTTTTATTATTCAATTAACTTAATACTCTCCGTTTTTAATAGATCAATAAAAATTAATTGGTTCAAATATAAATCTCGGGGCTAATAGAGGCAAAATAAATTCTTCTTTGTCGATTTAATTATCGAGAAGCAACATCTCAATATATTTTACGGCATTTTGATTCCTGATAATCTGCTTTTTTTAAGAATCAAATTAAATTTTAGAGATTAATTTTTTTTTCAATATCGTAGGATTTTTTTTAACCGACGGTTGTTACAAAATTGATTGAATAATTAAGTTGATCGACATCAAACGTTGGCTGGATATTAAGAGTCAATCTCTTTTGCACAGTAAAATAGAGACGATTCATGAAATATATATTGAACCGTTTCCAGACCGATGAATCACCTACACAGCAATATAACCTTCGGTATACTGCTATATAATGTAGACTCGATTCGAGTCCACTTGTTCGTTCTACAATCGGTTTCACATTGATCGTATTACTCCTGGTTTCCGAATGAATAAATATAAATGTATATCCTCCATATAATGTTGAATCGACTCCGTAAACTCTTAGACGCTTTTGACAAGTATCATAAAGCTACCGATAATGTCTAAATAAACATTTACTTAGCTCAAATTTTTCTAATATTTTTACGCATCATTGAAAACGTATTTTATCTTCGTAATACACGTTCTAGAAATTTTATATCTTTCTGATATTTATGGGCATTTCCAACGGGTCATGTTAGTAGTCTGATGGTTCGTCGTAGTGTGGCCATCAATGTTTGTCTCAACTTTCTGCTACTTCATTCTATTTTCAATATCGTGACAATCTTAAAAAATTTAATAAATGTTTCTGAGAATTGTAAAGAAAATTACTTCATTCAAGAAAAATTTTTCCTTTGAAATTTCATTTCTTGTGTAGAAATATTTCCATAGCTTGATGTAAAATATTCATTTGCGAATCAAAGAAATAAAAATCGAGGATAAAAAAAAATATTTTTACCCAAAAATTCTACGAATTTAACGAACAGCGACAAAATTTTCTAATATGGCTATATATATGCATGGCCTTATGTAGTCATATGTAAACATATGAGGTCATATTAGAAAATATTTTCAAACAAGACAATCTTTATTTCTTTCCGAGATTTTGTTCCACGGTAAAATTTAAGATTTTGACGACTTGATTCAAAAATATCAATAATTTTGAAATTTCTCTAACTTTCTATATCACAAAGTAAAAAATTTTGCGTCAAAAAATTTTGTGTTAAATATTTAACACTTTTTTGTGTTGATTTTTAACAGAATAAATGTTAAATTTACACATAAAACTGTTAAATATTGAACAAAAAAATTTTTGACACTGTTTCTTGATGCAATGATGCAAAATTTTTTACTGTGCATCAAAAATAAGTCTTAAATTAATTCGTCAAATATTTTTATTTATTTCACTATTTATTCTTGTGATTTTGAATGAAAAAAAAATTTCCTGAAACTAACAACACATAATTCTTACTAAATATTAGTTTTTGAGCATTACATTTTTCAAAAAAGAATTTGATTATATTTTATGAAGATAATACACGATTAATCGTAAATCTAGGATTGTTAGATTAAAGAAAACAAGTTCAAAATTGAGCACTTTTTGAAGAAAGTCATAAAGTTATCTTCATAATATTTAACATTAATCAAGTAGTTTTTATTTTCAGTCTAGACAATACGAAAATCAGAACATATAGGTCAACATATTTAAACTGACTTACCGCAACAAAATTTTATAAAAAACAGTAAGCTGTTTAATTTTAAGTACAGCGTATTATCAATGTACTAATGTAATACAGAAGGTATTTTGAATTTTAAAGCACATTTTATTTTATAATGCGTCTTGTTTCCACTAGCATTACGTTACGTAATAATTTTTATATACTGAAAAGAATAAATAATAAAAAGAAGGATGGTTTATTACGTGAAATTGTTGTTATCTAGGTCATTGCATTTCTGTTAATGATAAGAACGAGCACAATGGGTGAGAGCTTACGCGAATACATAAAACATATAAAGTAGAATGTATTAAACATTGCCGGAAAATCTAAGTACGTCATAGCTGGGTAGACTCCTAAAGTCAGGGGAATCAAAATCAACCTATCGAAATTAAAATCAAAAGTAATATCCAAACTTAAAATAAATTCATTTTAACAACAAACAAAATAAATAGATTTAGACTAAAAATATTTCCTTAAATTAATTGAACCAAGTTTGTTTTGTTTATTCATCACAGAATTCATTGATGTCATCACTTTTTTTTTTTTTAATTTCCTTGAAAAGAGATTGTGAAGCATGAATGTGAATGCTATTGACATTAAAGTTTTGCATATAGCGCGGTTCTCAATGACAATAAAACACGGTGTACAACGTAGGACCTGAAAAAGCACCGGCATGCAGTAAAATATATTTATTTACCACAATGTTTTTCATCAGTGTTGGTTCCAAGCGTGTTTATAAAAATCAATAAAATAAGCTCACATTTTATTAGTTTCATTTTTTTTCTGTTTTTCAGCAAATAAAAAAAAAAAAGAAGGCTCAGAAAATATAACAATATTCTACGACACAACAGTTTATTCTTTTAAACTAACACAACAAATGTAGATAAGACGTATACAACGAGGGTAGCCATCCAGAACTGTCTGCATATAACTTTATGACCCAAAAACTTGTCGAAAAGCTTCAACAATAAGACGACAAAAGTGTCTATAAATTTGCTGTTCAAAATTATGTTAAATATAACAAGGTGCTTTACTTACGCGCGCGTTGTTTGTAAATAATTAATGAGATAAATTTTTTTTTCTTCATTATATTTCATTAAGATTATAGTTATCGATGTTGTCATTTTGAGAAAGTTTAAAACGCCGCCCTTTTTAGGAGTGAGGCGCTCATGACAGAAGTGTAATTTAAAAGCAAATAGATCGATAGTAGGTAGTAGGTTATACAGTGTTTGTTTGGAATAAAAGTATGACGTTTTTCAATTGAATTTTTATTCATAAATGTATTTTTGAACTGTACCGTGTCGTTTTTTGTTAATGAAAGAAATATACGGTAAAAATAAAACAAAATAAATTCGCGTTGCTTGAAAATAAAAGTAACCTTTTAATAATTGATATTGACGCTTTCGGTAGTGAACTCAATTCGAGTTCTCAAATTTTTTTAGAATTATTTACTTTTTCTAGTTTCTGTTAGTGACGGTCAAAAAACCTTTTCTCGGTTAAAATAAAGCTTTTCATAAGCAAGTAAAGTATATTGAGCACAAAATGGTCTGGTTTTTTTGAACTAATCTAAACATTTATAGTAACTGTTTTATAATAATATGATCATTGTTATTTTACATGCTACTAATATCAATAATAAATTTATTAACAGCCATGAAAGATGAGGCGTAATTAAATTAAATGCATCAATTCCATTTGACGAACCACAGTAAACATAGATATACATCGTATCTGCGGTATAGCACACAATATGGGTGTCGACTAGAGGAATAGGATTTCGCAAAGCTGAACGACACAACTATTACATGCATTCATTTCCTATACATATATATATGAATGAAGTGCAATTTCATCTTAGAATTTCTGAAAATCCGCTTATTCAGGATCTGTGGTCGTAATTAAATTCAACAGAACAGACTGATAACACATGGACAACTCAAATTTCAGATGTATGACGTTTTACCTAACTGTTCAATTTCATGTTATACGATCAAAATTTAAACAAGTTTTCGAACTAAACTTTTCAATGTAATTAGTCTTTCAATGATTTATTTCAAAATATTACTGGACAGTAGGGTAACTCTATAAGTTATCTATTAGAGTGTGTCAAAATTTAATCTCCAAAAGCAACCTTTTAAAATTGGAATTTTGAGTTGCGCTTTTAACAGGAGCTGTGTTTGGGCATTTTCTGATATATTTTGGTGTGTCACGATTTATTTGATATTCACAGAATTTCTTAACAGGAACTTCGTTTGGTAAAATTTTGAAATTTTTGAAAAAATACTTAAATAAATCGTGACACAACAAAATATTTCAGGAAATGCCCAAGCCCAGTTTTTAATTTTAAGAAGTTGTTTTCGGAGATTAAATTTTGACGCATCCTATTATCTATATATTCAAAAAATCCTCAAATAGTGGTTATCGTTTGAAAATTTCTAATAATTTCCGCTTGATCTAATATCTTGTTCTTTCCAATTTAAAAATTAAACATTTAGAACTTTTGTCCACAGAAATTAAAAATTTTTAAATATTATTAATTTAAATTGGATTTTTTAAAATAAAGCTTCTATCAAATTTTAACTTTTTTATATACCAAGAGTATAATTTCAAAAATTTTCAATTTTTATAGACAGAACTTAAAAATATTCTTGTAATTTTTACAGATTTTGTAAGAATTAGGTACATTGTAAAATTTAAATATTAGTCAAAACTAAAAATTAATCATTCAAAATTTTAATTTTAAAAAATGTTATTTCTAACTGCAATTTTTCTTCTCTTAAATTTAAAGCGACAATTATTTCTATTCCCTTTTTTTTCATGCACCCTGTATTTGTCTAAAAATAATCCACTAATCAATTAAAAATTTACTACCGAAGAAAAACACATAGAAAATATATTAACGACGTTTGAATGTCCATCGAACAATAAGCAACTTACTCATAACAATAATAAAAAAACCATTAATCGATTGACACATTAATTTATTTTTATTTGTATTTATCTTTCAAGACAACTTCTCGTAAGCTTGTATACCAATAAAATTTTATATTACACGGTTAAATATTGTACCGAGCTATATTGTATTTAATGTAACAATAAAATTTTATTTTATAAGAGTAAATACCGAAGCAAACAGTAGCAAAATTTGTTGACAAATAATCGTATTGATACTTGACATAAATTGGATATAAAAAAAAATAATAAAAATGACCTATTGGACAAAATAAAATGTTTCTGGAAAAAAGAAACTTGAATTATTATATTCAACAGGATCGAGGGCAATAACGGTTATTAATTTTATAAAAGTATGAATTACCGTGTAATATTCCGGGCAATGACTTACTGGTTTGGAAGCGGGCTAGAACGATACTAATACGGGGCGGCATTAAGCTCATACAAGTTTTATCAGGCCGGGGTATTCATACAAACAGTCTGGAAAAATTATTTTAACCGGAAATGGGAGGAGTGAGCGGAGCACACTGATATGGAAATCCACGAATGAAAAGAAACCGTAAAAGGATAAAAAAAATGTGTCTGGGTACATACGTGTGTAGTACAAGAGCACACTGCTGTGAATGAGTCTGGTTTTAATCTATCCTTTTCTTACTTTACCAGGTAGAATTATTTGCTCTATTTTTAGCGTTCACGCCGACAAAAAGGAGGCGGCGGAGCACTTGTTATCATCGAGAGATGAAAACGCGTTGAATCGTAAATTTTTCACCTCAACCGCTTTCCACGTCCTGTTCAACTCGTTCTTCCTGGCATTAGGGAGGTAAATGAATTAAAACCGACGTAAACTTTATCAAATTTCAATATGATACATCGCCAAGGAAATATTCCACCATGATTTTGTACATCAATGAATATTCATTAAATCTAAACACTACAGCGTGTGTCTGATTCAAGTAACCAACCGTGTACTTTACTATCGCTTATAACTATGTGATACGATCCAACGATGCGCCTCTTGCGTGTATCATCTAATATACTACCTGCTGTATTTAATACTCAAACAACAGTTAATATTTATTGCCAATAGATTTTAATATCACAACAACGGTGACTAATATAATAATAATTTTATTGTAATCTATATTATTAAAGGGAATAAGCAAAATTTTGTGGCCAGTGTATTTATATGTTGTGCCTTTTCATGGTTTCATATCATTCTCACCAATAGTCAATTTATGATGATAAGTATTTAGGCTGCATTCGAAAATGCTCTATCTCTAGATATATAAATAAGAAATGACGCTGTATCTTGTGAACTATTGACATTTTTAAAGATATAAGCTCATCCCGATGTTACAATCATAAAGAGCTTTCATTTGAGTACCCACATGCATTTTTGATATATTTTTTATATATAAATATATAAAAAATTGATGTGGGTACTCAAATGAAAGCTCTTGATGAGTGTAACATCGGGGTGAGCTTATATCTTTAAAAACGTCAATAGTTAAAGAAGTACAGTGCAATTTAACAAAAGTCATTATTTAAGAAAGCAAAATTTTAATTTTTTATAGTTCATAAGTCACGACAGTCACATAGTGACTGCAAGGTTGCTAGTACTAATTATTTAATATTAAAGCCGCCCAATCTTTTAATTAGACGTCATTTTTTATTGATAAACTTTCATAGATAAACTCAAGTCCAAATTTGGATTATTATCTACAGTGACAAGCATTAACTTAGTCGTATTTTATCTTGAAAATACCGAGGAAATAAAGTAGTCCATTGTAGGCAAGTGGGATCTACCAATCATGATTATCGCCATCAAAATCAACATCATCATCAGTATTAGTATCAGCAGGAAATCCCGATACACGTGAAACACACGTAGAATCACAACAACTAGAGAAAGGTCGTGCGGTGCCGTGGGTCGCGTCGTGTCGCGTCGCGTGATAGTCCGCAGTGCAGACGTTGTTTAACATGAGTTAAACGCAAAACCAACTAGCAACTAGTGTGTCGAGTGCCGAAGTGACTGTGGAGAAGCTTATTCTATACCTATCCAGGGAAATCGCTCGCTGATGCTCCGTGAGGGGTTTCAGGAATAAGAAAGCCCTCTTATTATTATCCTCTTATTCGACCTCTACACGGTGAGAGCACTCGTAAAGTTTACGAGAGAATCTGTAAAATTTCGAGACTTACTCATTGAAATAAGTCGATGGTGCACTAATATCTCAACAATGCGGTTGTTATTATATAAATCGCTAAATCAACATGATTAATTACTAAGATTTTTTTTGTCTTAAAAAAGATGAAAATTTTTTTTTTCAATTTTAACAAATATTTATAACATAAATTTTTTTTACAAGGGATTTCTGGATGCATCAAAAATTATTATTAGATCGTATAAGAAAATTTTCCTTTGAAAGCTCGTACAAATTTTGTTACAAGAATTCGTCGAATTTTATCACCGTTGCAAAATAGCAAGGGCTAGAATAGCGTAAAGACACGTAATGCAGAACAATGCTCTGAATAGAAGGATTTAAACAACAGCCTGATGCTAAAAACCAAAGAAAAGCTTTGTGTTGTTTTAGAATCAAATTTGCCAGCGAGTGTAAAACCTTGCATGGTTGTTGTCATCGCTTACTAGCATGAAATACTCAGCGTAGCAAAAATCAAAAAAACTTCTTCAGCCATTGTTTGCTGTTCAAATGATAGTGATATGGAAATTTTCAATAGCGACTTCACTTGAATGCATCCAAAGAGTTTTAGTGTTATAAAAAAGTCAAAAAATTTCTGAGCACGTGATTATTTTCTACTACAAATTAATTATGTGAAAAAAATATTAGAGTTCAGAAAAAAGCATAGTATTAAACTATTGTCAAAGTTACTAAAATTAATCCGAAGCAACACGGAAAAAAGAAAACTCGAAAAATTACATTTTAAATAATAATAAGTGTCCCATCGTATTAAAAACTAGAAAACTTACATTACAAATTTTTTTCGCCTCATTTCGGCAACTATTTTCATTATTATAGTCTTCTAAGTTCACGGAATCAAGATATTTTGCATACTATTGTCAAGATAATTTAATGGAGATTAATTTGACACTTCAAAAATTGATTTAGTGTTCTAGAAACGGAAAAAAACATCAAAATAGGTCAAAAAATTTTCCTGTCCGTCATGTATATGAAACCTTGAAAACACTATAACTTGCGAAAAAATCTATCAATTAAGCAAAATTTTTTTTTTAATTCTTTGGAAGAATTGTAGGTCACCGAATGCGAATGGTTAGGTATTTCAGTGTCATTCATGTACAATTAACAAAATAAAAAAGACAAAAAACTGTATATCTATGTATATCCATGTAAGATTTACATGGCGATATATCTATACATATTATGTACATTTATTCCACCAGGGGCGCCTGTGCATTACCGTCCTAATGCAGCTATTTTTTCGGCAACTAATTTTGAACGACTTGTTTTTTTTTTTTTTTTTTTTTTTTTTTTTTTTCAATATTTCATAATTAAATGAGCATTATGAGTCGTGCACTATTGAATTTTCTAAATTCCAACTTTGAATGCTAATTTTCATAACTTTCAATATAAATATTACATTCAACAACGTAATTCATATAAAAATCTGTAATAATTACAATCTGAAGCTGTAATTTTTCCAGTTTTTATCACGGAGCGCCATTATATAATGTAATTTTTCTTTTTTTCGTAAAAATTGAGCTCAAGGTTCTTAATAATAAGTCGTCTAATGGATTTTAATGACAGTAATCTTCTAAATTCCGCCGCTGTAATGATGTCTAACAAATCAATAGTGAATTTTCAATGGCGGTAACGTAAAAAAATGATTCCTGGATCGTGATGCTTCAGTCTGCTTCAGATAGATAGATGGGTGTATAAGGAAGACTCGAGAAAAGTACGAGAAATAGAAAAAAATAGTAAAAAGTAAATGAGAATTTAAGAGGATGAAGAGATGGACCGAAAGATAGCAAGTGTAGATTGGTCGAGAGACGCACTCGAGTACAGCTAGCTTTAGCTTGTGCGGGAAACGAAAGTTGGGAGAGAGAAAGTCGGGTCCATTTGTTGCTGACAGAGTAAATCCCAGGAAAACTCTGCTGACTGAGTTTCTGACTTAGAATCTCGCGAAACGACTGAAACGTCGAGAGCAAAATTTACTGGGGAAAACGAATAAAACGGAACAGTGAAGAGTGGAGAGAAAGAGTTGGTTGGAACCAGAGCAATGGAGAGATAGCTACAAAGAGAATGAAAACATTAGTTTACGTTTTTTATTCATTTCATTTCATTTTTTTTTATTCTAAATTTGCGCATCAGTACCTACCTACGTACACATTACTGCGGTGAGATGATGCGCTTGCTGATACTTTTTCCGTTCATATGTTTTCTGGTTACACACTCATCTGGTTCACACTCACTTCAAGTGTCCCGGTTGGTTGAACCTTAAATGACATGTCGGTAATCGAACGTATTCAAATATTTTGCCAATACGTGACCAACATACCAGTGCAACTAGGTTCTCCTCCTCCACACCGGCATCCAGCGATTCAATTTACGTTTATCCCATTTTGCGTTTGTTTTATCGCGTCCAGCATTCAAACCTCGTTTTCACTCGTTCATCGATGTGTGTATTTACCGCGGGAATAAAATTCAATCGTACCTATACAATTCACCTTGCTAAATATTTCCGTATAATCATCGCTTGTTCTAGAAAATAAATATCTCGATCTGCGTATGTGCGCATTTCTGTGTTTATGTGTGTATGATATTGATGAATTATTTCCGCCTTTTTTACACTCTATTACCAGGAAGATTTATCACCGGCAATAATTTTCCTCCGACCGAAATTACTAATCCGCAACCACAATATTTTTATTTCATCTATTGCCGCTGCTAAGTTCTCTTTTTTTTTTTAAGAGGAACCGAGTGTGAAGTGCAGATGCAAATATATAGGTATTGTATGGGTTTTTATGTGGATTTATGTTTTATATATATCAATGTACACAAATGTATATAGAAATTTACATTGCAGTTGAAGTTAAAGGAAAGTTTTGCGGCTTGTAACTTGATGTACTAACTCCAAGGAATAACTCGTCCTAGTTGTGCGGGAATTTCGCACTCGACCAATCGAAAAAGTTTACAATCTCGGAGTTTTAAATCCTCAGAGAATATATCCGCGAAAGTATACTTTTAGCAGATAGAATAAGCCGGAGAAATCGAACCCATGATTTTTGCAATCTATTTTTAAACTATAAATACTCTTCTTTTTTGTTACACCGAAGGAGCAATTTTTTAGCATTTAAATATTTGTTGATCTATATTATTAAGAGAATAAGAAAAATTTTGTGTCATTGCAAAGGTCTTAATTTTAATTTGTGCCTTTTCAAGGTTTAATATCATTCTCACCAATAGTCCTAATTTATTATGATAAGTATTTAGGCTGCATTCAAAAATGCTCTATCTCTAGGTACATAATTAAGAAATGACCTTGTATCTTGTGAACTATTGACATTTTTAAAGATATAAGCTCATCCCGATGTTACACTTATCGAGACCTTTCATTTGTGTACCTACATCAATTTTTCATATATTTATATATTTCACAAATATCATACATATAAAATATATAAAAAATGCCACGTGGGTACTCAAATGAAAGCTCTTGATGAGTGTAACTTCGGGATGAGCTTATATCATTAAAAATGTCAATAATTAAGAACTGACTTTGCTCTCTTGTCAACTAATGATATTTTTGAAGATATAAGCTCATCTCGATGTTACACTCATCAAGACCTTTCATTTGAGTACCCACATGCATTTTCATATATTTTTCATATATACATATATACATATATATAATATATATAAAATATATGAAAAGTTGATGTGGGTACTTAAATGAAAGCTCT
Source organism: Cotesia congregata (assembly GCA_905319865.3). Taxonomy (NCBI): domain Eukaryota; kingdom Metazoa; phylum Arthropoda; class Insecta; order Hymenoptera; family Braconidae; genus Cotesia; species Cotesia congregata. The sequence goes on from CAJNRD030001122.1 coordinate 798,862, forward strand.
TGAAGAGTGTAACATCGAAATGAGCTTATATCTTTAAAAATATCAATAATTTAAAAAATAGGGTGCAATTTAACAAAAGTCATTATTTACTAAAGCAAAATTTTATTTATTTATAGTTCACAAGTCACGGCAGTCACATAGTGACTGCATGGTTACTAGTATTTAAGAAATTATTTTTTAAGCTTAATTTTTTTTACCAAACAAATATTTCTTACTATTAAAAATATGATTTCTTAATATTTAATAAATCTTTTTTTTTTCTTCTTAATAAATCATTTTTAAATATTTAATTAGCATTTTTCGACAATTAATAATTGTAAACTTCTATAATGCTCATGTATTATTAGTTTCGTCAAAACAAATAAAAATTACTTCACTTACCGACAAAATGGTTATTTTAAGAAAATTTCTACTCGGAGTACAAAGTTTATCTCCGAAATGAACATTTATCGATAAATGAAAGACGGATTAAATCAACTTGACATGATTTAAAAATTAAAAACGAAGTATATTTTGTTCAATCATTTTCCGTGAAAATGTCACTCAATTTAATCCCTCATATCTAACTTACGATATTCCAATATGTACCGGCTGTCTATTTTAGCATCACCGTGTGTGAAAATTTGCTGCAGGTATATAAACTGAACAGATATAAATCTCAATTAATTTTGGTACTGGTTACCCGGGTCAAAAAATTTAGTCTGTTTTATGATTAATAAAATTTTTTAATATTTTTCATTCAATTTAATTTTATTATGAGTATCTATTTTATATGAGAATTTAATCTGTTTTTGCCCGTACTATTCACAATTCAGACCAATTTCAGATCATTTTTAATGTTATAATAAAATTGTTTTCTATTGTTTCAAGACCAAAATCAGACTTTTTCGTCACAATCATTTAGCTGGTTTTGACCGCATCAAGGTCAAAAACAGACCAAAACGTTCCATAATTTTTAGTCGGTTTTTCATCGCCTGTAGATAAAAAACCGACCTTTCACGAATTTGATAATAATAATAATATATTTATTTATTATTATTTTATTCATGTCCTCGAAGATCCTCTACAGGACACGGCTTTTCATTCTCTGAAACTGAAATAGTGACAATTCACTATTTCGTAGTGCAATGTATACCAAAACGGTACTCTTCGCACTACCAAATAGTGGATACCGCTCATTAAATGATGCGTGAAAGTATAAAATTTAACATTAATCTTGTCAACATTTTAATCTTATCTCGATGTATTCACATTGTGTTTAATAACGATAATTAGAAAACTATGGATTTAGATCCATAATTAAACGATGAGAACTATTTTATAAACGTATATTAATACAAATTTATTAGTTATCACTGCAACTAATATATTCGCAGTTACAAAACTTTCATAATCCACGAAATGTTGAGCTATGACAAATAAATATGACAGATATAAGGTTATAATCGACGTTCAGTTTATAAAACAAAAGAGCGCATGAATATATTATAAATTAATTCATTTTTTTAAATAAATGCGACTTATAATTTATAATGAGATACTTTTAAGTCCAAAAAAATTATAAGTCACCATCTTAGGACAGATCAAAAATAATGTGAATAGTAGATCAAATACAGATGAAAATGTTTTTAAAAGTTCAAATACAGATCAATAAGTTCAAATGCAGATCATTTAGCTTAAAATCAGTTTAAATTTTTCGACCCGGGTAATTTCGAATTGATGATAAGAAATAAAATAAAAATACCGATTTTTAATTGAGCTTTCTGAGTTGACTCGAAATAAATGTGCCCATAATTTGAATAAGTAAGACGGATGGTTGATAATATGAAACAGCTTTCAATTTAAATTATTTAGAAAAAGTTCAACTAACTTTGACTCGTCCTATTTACCCGAGTTTTATTCCTGTAAAAGTCGTGTTATCTATTTATTTTCCACTGGATTGGATTCTAATTATATACTGTATTTATACCATTGAATGGTGAAAAACCAACGAGTATAAATGACAGAGAAAAAAAGTAAATTTTTTAATTAAAGAATAAAATCGATTACCAGTGAAAAAAAAAAAACTTTTCCATTAAGTAATTAAATCATAACAAGAGTTTAGTAAATTAAAGTTGTGGAGATATGTAGGATGTATAAAACAGATTTGATACGTCCAAGAGACAATCAAGTCCGACGATATAGATCATACACTTTATTTAAACTCTCAGAAATTCCTTTAGGAACCGTAAAACAAACTCCACTTACGGCGTTGAGGTTGAAAAATACCGAGATCCGAGAAACTGCCCTCTAAAAAAAGCCGTTGAGTCAGAGTTAGAACCACCCCAGGCTTTTTATCTTCCACTCTCGCATCTTTCTCTCTCCTCTGTATATCCTCCGCTCGTTGGTTATTGTCATCGTTTAAGCTGGCTTAAAAGAAAGGCAACTGCTTTGTTTCATATTGCATAAACTCTTTCAAAAGATCCCGAGGAAAATATTATAAAAGAAAGAAAAACATGAATAAATCTTTAAATTTAATGGCCGAGGACAGCATCATACGTTGCGTATTTATATGTCACCTATCCTAAGGCACAATACGCTCCTCAACAAGATTTATTTATCTACAATAACAATCAAAACAATTCTATTTAATAATTCATCATATACGATATTTTCTTGTTAATTTGTGTTCCATACTTAAGCGCTTCCGAGTCAAAATTTAAGTTAGTTAAAAACGTTGGTTGAACGTAACAGACGTTCAAATCGTAAATTCAACGATTTTAAACTTCTGTTTAACGAATTGGACGTAAAAAATATAGATTCAACATTTCCAAAAAAGAATAAATTCAAAGATACTCCAAGTATCACTGGTTTTAAATTAAACACTAGCTAGTCTTTTTAAACAGTCATATACCTTCGAAAAAAATACATTTTGGAAACCATTCCACAAGTAAAAAATTCAGACTGACTATTTTTATCAAACGGATGGTAAAATTTCAACCAAAAAACTGAAATTCTCCCTAACAGAATTGAAAAAACATTTTTTATCGTGCTTCTGTTCAAAAGCATACACGGAGAGAAAAATATGGAAATCCTTCTTATAATTTTAATGAAATGTTTTTCTATACCATTTTAGGAGCGATTACTTATATTATGGGAATTGTACCTATAATATATAGGAATAGTTTCTATAAAATTATAGGAACCATTCCTATAATATTATAGGAACTATTCCCATAATATATTAAAGCTATTCCATTATTGTGTAGGAACGTTTCCAATAAACTATGGGTATGGTTCCCATAATGAGTATAGGATTGATACCTATAATGATCATTTCATTATAGGAACCATTCCCATAATGTTTGGAAAGGTTCCTATAAATTTCTCTCCGTGTAGTTCTGGGTTATCTGAATAGTTTTGATATTAATTATTTTCACTCTTTATCGATTTGATTTACGCTCAAACTATGTTGAATACGTTCAACTGACGTTTTTAACGTTCAATACGTTTAATCGACGATTTAAATTTTACAAGCATTTTATAAATAAGCTAAGTGATTTTTAACAACAACAAAAAGAAAACACAAATCAATTTATTTTTTATTAGCTGGTACTTTAATTTACCATCTATATAAGAAATGGTTAAAATATTGCTGTTTGTTTTTAATACATCTCATTCCAGTTATACGTCCTCTGTTTACAAATTGATTCATGTAATTACTAAATACTGTTCAAACAATTCCGTAATGGCAAAGATGGTTGAATTTATCGTAATACAACCATTAATTTCGCTTTACTCGGTCAGTTTACTTTTCAAAAACTTATGCAATTCAAATTACATGTTTAGTTATTGCGAACAAACAATAAATACCCCAATTGAATGAAATATTAATCACTGAGACTTCGTTTTACTCAACCCTTCAAATAATCAACAAATCTCATAAATTTTTTCATTTATCATGATCACGAATTAAAATAATTCAACATCATAGTTTTAACACAACAATATATGAAGACAGAGCATATATGAAGTATGATTTATAGTAATAATTTATCCAAATTTGAAGGAATGTATATATCAATCGGTAGGTTGTCATACGTGTGTTGTCACTCATTATCTAATTTCCCGCGTGCATTAGACCGGGTGTCATAAACAGACATACAAGATCCGCAGTATACTTGCCCTGACACGAGAGAATGACGTCTCACGATTATGCAGCAAACAGGCAATTTATTATGCCGAACACACATACATCCATACATACACACAGACACACTCTCATATGTAAACATCGATATACCACTGAGCACAGTAGTTATTATTTAGTCATTGCGTTGAGATATAGATTTGTATCAACTTCGCCCGCAGAGCTAACAAAAACTCTTGGCACTAAGAATGAAGTTGTCAAAAAAATTAGTTGAACTTATTTGTATTTACAATACATTCACATAATATATGTATTGAAAAGTGTGGCCTTAAAGATAGAGATATACACAATAAATACAAGAGCGGACTGGCCCGAATATCCATCAATCACACGCGATGTTCGCATGTGTGATTAATGCTCCGCAAGTCACTCTAATTACTCGTGAACCATGACACACGTGTCTAATACGTCATCATTCACGATCAATCTACGGCAAGTGTAGATTCTCCGGTTGGATAACGTTATTATGTGTTACGAACGACCATAGTACCGAAATTCGATATAATATTAACGAAAAATATATAAATACACGTTAAGTTTGATTCAATACAACAAAGCAATAGTTTTTTGAGGAATTAAGTAAATAACGATATTATTATTTGATTACGACTACGGTCGGAGATCACTTCCGCCCAAAATGGGGTTTTTATTGATTTACCGGGCGATAAAGATAAATAGGTTAATATAAAGTGAGTAAAAGTGAATAACTAAAGCATGAAATTGTGTTATAGCACTCAATTAGTCTGTAGTGGTAATTTGAAAGCATCATATTTTATCAAGTCATGCGGTATGAGCTCTCACCAGCTATACCAATCCAAAGTTCGAATTTCAATTAGTCTAGCCACTCGGTGAAACCGCTAAAGCGACCATTTCCACAACTGCATACACTAATTCAATGAAATAGTATACACTTTTGGTCTCTATATACCTGTAGATATCAGCACATATGAGCCTCTATCTACCTGGATGCACTTTAGAGACATTAGAGTCTCTGCAGTCTTTCTATTCGAATCACGTTTAATGTTCATTCCCGCCAATGCACCCTGCCACAATATATTTACACTTAAAAATTGCTACATGCGTGTGCTTCTCTATTTTCCCTATATCCCGCTAAATTTGATATTTGTAATGGTTATCATCACTTGATACTTGGGGTCTATCATGGATTAACTAAGTTAATAGTTTCCTAATTTCACCGGGATCATATTTATTTGTGAAATTATTTTTTAACTCTTCAAAAAATTCACATTAAATGAGCTAGTCGAAATTAGAGCTTTTAAGTTTTATACCAAAGTTCGATATGATGATTAAAAAGAAGGTCTTCAGAACACCTACAGTAAAATTAAAAAACTTTTCAAATTGCTCTGCATAAAGATATCTTTACATTATCTGACAAATTAACTAGTTGAAAAATCATTCAACGTCAATAATTAAATTACACTAAATTTGCACGATTTAATTTTGTCTAGAAAACAATCATCATATCAATAAATAACCTGTCATACTGTCAGTACATTATGGATGTAATTTACTTTACAAACAATTTCAGAGATGATAAACGCGCAATATTTCGTACAGATTGACGTATTTACAGTATCCTGAAATTACATTTGATATTGACTTAAATATCAATGAATATTGTCAATATTGACAAACTTTATTGCTCAATTATATAAAATTATTAAAAAAAATTGATTTTCTTCTGCATTTTTTTGAAATATGATTTTTCGGAAATATTTCCTGAATTTCTAACAAATTTTAATAATAATAAAGTTAGCCGACATTTTTGATTTTTTTATTTCGCTTAATTTATTAATTTATAATTAAAAAATATTTTTAAAAAATTGCACTTATAGTTTTTGAAGTTTTTAACAAATGAAAAAAATTTTTTTTTTATTTTTCTGTAATAATTCTTTAATAAAAAAAATCATAAACATTTTTAGACGTCGGCTAACTTTATTTTAATCAAATTCTATGGAGATTTTTCGACAGATCTGACAATTACCAGAATTTCCAACGGATTCTACAAAATTTACGCTAATCTACTATTTAGAAATAAATGTTCCAAATTTTATTTGGAACACTCAACCCCTTAATAAGCCGACTTACAAATGGATTTTATTTCAATTTGTTCTTGAAGTAATAAAAGCCTAAAATCTTAACAAATAGAGCGTTTGAGGTGTGCAATTTAGCTTTCTTTCACCTAACATCCACATCTTGAGATCCATTATTATTTTAAAACTGGGATATTTTTTTATTTTTTAATAACACTATTTCACTGTTATCCGACAAAGTGCTTGAGATAAGATCCTGTCTTTTACGAGGCAATTCCCATCTGGCTCAGCTATACTACTAGTAGTCCCACTACAACTCTCGACATCACTCCCATGCCCATTCTATCTGCTTTACCAAAAAATTTAGACCTTCTATTATTATCTTTTTATATATATTTTTAATACTCCTTCTTCTCTTTCGTTCTAAAAGTGATTGTAGTAGTTGTTGATGTTATTATTATATTTTTATCGTCTAGTAGACATAATTAATTTTGTTTAACACGAGGAGTTTTCAGCGGAAGTGGATGGATAAAATAATGAGAATGCATAAGCATAGAACCGAGACGAGCTGAGCAGAGTAGAGCAGAGCAGAGGTGTATTGTTAAATTAATAAATGCATCTGTATATGAAACAAGAGCTTTTTATAGTTACCGTGGCATTGTTTACTAGGAAGAGGCCAACATTTGCCAGAGTACCACCGATCGTTAGTGTGTTTGGTTTAATGATACAATTGTATACTTAGCAGTGGGTGCGGGTGCGAGGGCGATTGTGGGTGTGAGTGTAGAGCAGACTATCCTATCCTATGCCTTCTGACCGTTTGCGTGAAGGCATAACGGGATGGATGTCGGTACCCAGTATTAGTAATCACCGGGGCTTAAGCGAAATAGCAAGAGAGGAAGAGCGCGAATTACAGAGACGAGATTGGGTTTGAGAGGGAGAAAGAGAATTTCAGGCATCAGACATCAGACAGAGACTATCCTCGGCATGTCCTGGATATATCAGTGTTTGTCCATCGAGGATCCGTTGTCTCCGGTTCTGATGGCAATGCTAACCCGACGTCCACCCGACGCCTCGTCCAAATCCAAAGGGATTTGCCTCGACAGTTGAAACTGAAATTAACGAGATATATCGACTTAACAATAGTCCTTGAGAGCAACTAACAGCCAATCGATCATCGACAGCTGGATAAGATGTTAAGATCTCCCACGACAATCATCAAAGCCACCCTAATAACTTGTGTGTAGACCTCCAATCAATAGTCTTTGATCTATTACTCTGTTTAATCATCGCCTATACATGTGATTATTTAATGTTTAATCTATTGCATCCATTAACGTTATTGTTAATTTCGATCCCTTACAATCCTGAGTGGTTCTGTAATTTCTTTGGGCTCTAAATTCTGCCCGGGAATTCAGCTACCTGCGGGTAATAGAGCCTGGTATTTGATATTTGTGCACGGAAAAAAGTAAACTGAAATTAAAATTTTCTTTTTCCGTGTAGAAAGTGTAAAAGCCACAATTTATAATTTATTATCGAAAATGTGATTAGTTGTCACCATAGTAAATAACGGCGCTCATCTTAAAAAATTACAGTTTCAAACAGTAAAAATTACCGTTTCAATATATAGTCTATACTATGAGGAGAAGGGGAAGAAGAATAATTTCAAAGTTTTTTTATATTTAAAAATTTTACATAAATAATTATTTATACAACATACAATTTTTCTAGTATCAATAAAATATAAACAGATCTGTACAAATATAAAAATTTCGTGTATGTATTTAAAAACGAATACATAAAAATTGAACCAGGATCACTTTCTTTTTACAAGCAGCTGCTGTATTTCCGAAAAAGTTCTGCCTTTAGTCTCCGGCGTAATGATCATCAAAATAATGGTGACACTCGTTACAATCACAGAAAAACCCAAGAAGGGTATCGAATGTCCTAGATTCGCCGCCAGAACTTGGTACATTTTGATAGTAACCAAAGCAACTAAGCTCGAAAATATATTACTGAGTCCACTGGCGATACCTTTAACATTAGAAGCAAGGATTTCCCCTGTTAAAATTGACTGAACATTGGTGACACCAATATTAGACGCGAATACCAGGACTATAGCTGCGATAAGTGGCACAAAGCTGTACTGCATAACTTCATCCCTGCCAGTGTATTCTATTAAAAAGAAATACCCTCCGATAACAAAATTACATATGCCGAGAGCAGCACCAGCTCCGAAAATAAGGGGTTTTCTGCCTGTATGGTCGATAATAAAGCTTGATATAATCGATGCAATAACTTGGGTGATTGCTATAAGGATGATGGCAATATGGTCACTAATTGAATTGCCAGCTGCCTGGAAAATAATATTTCCGTAGACAACAATACTGACTAATCCCCCTAAATACAAGGAAATAACAAGAAGATTAATAATAGCAAAAGACCGTAAGTTACTCTTAACTCTAAATAACAAATTTAATGATTCGATTAGTCCAACATCTTTTTGTTCAGCTCCAGTTTCATTAATCAAACTTTTAATCAGCATCAATTCCTCGGAGACGTCAAGCTTTCCTCGTAATTTTTCTAACACCATTTCGGCCTCTGATTCCTGGGATTTAGCCACCAAAAAATACGGAGACTCGGGTATGAAATAAATAGCTATTTCAACACCCAAAGAAATAACCAAAAACACAACAGCTGCCATTGCAATGCTCAAATATGGTATCACTATAAACGCAAAGAGTATTCCCAAATTAATCATGACACCCATTGTTGAGCCAATTATTCCACGTATTTCAACTGAGGCTATTTCACCAAGATAAAGTGGAGTGACACCAAAAACTACGCCCAACGCTACACCAGCCAGCAGTCTTGCAACTATTAGCAACTGAAAATAATAATACGGTTTATTAATTGTCTGACTATCAGATTATAAATTATAATAGTTTTGGTAACCGCAATTACAGTTGTTAATCTTAGAGATTAATTACCGAAACATTGTGCGCAAAGCATGTTAATGACCAGCAGATTATTAGTGGTAATCCACCCAAAAACATCGAGTTCTTTCGGCCCACTCGTTCAATCATCTGTTTGCTGATTAAAGCCGCTATCAAATGCCCGATTGTTGATGAGGAGGCAATTGTTGAGGCATCTCCATGGTTGATAGGAATCGGTGAGTCGGGCTTTAATAATATTACCAGAGTTGGCGAGGTCCATCCTAGTATGCATCCCACACAAAATCCTTGCATCGAGCCTAATTGATCATATAATTATCGTTACAATTGCAGATATCTGGTAAATCTCGACTGTTTTGATTAAGATCGATGAAATGATACGGGTGTTTTTAAAAATTCACTATTTTGTTTAGATTTTTAATTGGTATTTTAATTAATTATTATTTGAGCTCTTTTGATTTTGTGACGTCTGTTAAAATCTAAAATTTTTGTTTTTCTTCTAAATATATGTAACTTTTTATTTTTAATTTACAATTTATCATACCCTTGAAGTCTGTAGAAGAGTAATCTGGCCTAACTTTCCAAAGATTAGATGACGTTCATACGAATCACCCGGATCTCTTTATATAAAAAATTATTATAATCACAATTTAACGACGATGTTTTTCTAACTTTTAAATTTGTAATATGATGAAGTCAGAAGTCACCTTCACGTTTTCCGCTTAAAATCGTAAAAATAAGACCTATAAGGCAATAGTTCAAACTACGCATAGATTTATCCGGGTTTCAAAAAATCTAGAAACGCGATGATGCAAAATACCCTTGAGCTCTCCCTCAATTTTTGAATTAATTTACCTATGAGTCCCATACAGACGCCGATGTTGCTAACCCTATATAAACCACCCGAAAATCATTTTTAGGCAGTTCGATTTCGACCAGGATACCACTGGTTAGCTCCGCGTCGATCGGCTCCGGGCAAATAATTCTTCGGAAGCACAATAGACTCCGTAATATACGAGTCAGTGCCTTGCTCGTGGTTAGGCTGCACTTAGTAGCACTAACGTGGTAGATTCATCGGCTATTCGATATATGCCATAATTATATTCCAATTTTCTTTTGTTTTATTAATTTCCGCCATTGAGCGTTGATTTTTCCCGCGTAAATCGCGAAGTGTATTATTTTCCGCCAAGAGAGCGTTGATTTGTCCGCGTAAATCGCGAAGATTATTTTCCGCCGAAGAGCGTTGACTAGATTTTAAGGATTTCTTCGTGAAAATTCGCGAAGTTTCATTTTGATATATTTTTCCGCTAAAAAGCGTCGATTATATTTAAAATTCATTATCTAAATTACTTAACTTCTCCGGAATATCCGAGATACGGTGATTCAATAGTGAACAAGTCCCATAAAACTTAGGGCCTCTCTCGAAAGAGCAGACTTCTAGGGTAAGCGTACAAAACATTTTACTTTATATTTTTATCTTTTATATCTAACCTTTATGTTCATTTTTTTTATGACTATTTTTATTTAACATTTATATTGTAACCCAAATTTGTAAACTTATTAACTGGTTTGTCTCAATAAAATTCAAATAACAGAATTATATTTTTCTTTCCTTCAAATCAAAATATACAATTAAATAAAATAAGATCTCTATTACAAATAAGATTTGAGTTAAACAATAGAATAGGTTACTCGTGACCGAAGTCAGCAAGAGTCCATCATCCTTATTCTCTCTAAGTTGATGCTTAGAGATAACGTTCGAGCTTGTGTACCGCTCCACACTCCAACGCAATTTTTAATTTAGCTCCCGAACGGATGTGATAACGTTCGGATATTTGAGATTTCTATTTCATATTACTTGCGCCCATCACTCATTCCGTTCGTGACAATTTACAACTATCAATTTTCTATTTTTTATGCAAACAATAAGAATTTTTTAGAAATTTTATGTAAAAAATTGTCGGCTGAGAATTGTCTAACATATAAAGATTTTCGGTGTTATAATCAGCTCCCAGATGAAATAAAAAAGAGGATAGAATGTTTATTTTTAAAAGATTATTAAAAGAATTTGTAAAGGAAAAATTTTGAGTTTTAAATAAAATATCAATGTACAGTAATTAGTGTAAACTATTGTAAAAAGACTTGTAAAGTAGCTACTAATAAAAAAAAAATTTGAGTCATTGATTTTAGTATATCTTTAAAAAATTAAAATTTTGTTTTTTAAATAAATAAAAATAATTAAAATAGAACCACGGATTTTTTAATCGAGAGATTAAAATTTTATATATATATAAAAAAAATAAATATTAATTTGCATCGACAACTTCAATTTTGACGAATCAATGCTTTATTTTTTTCTAAAAAAATAGCAAAATTTTCTAAAACACTGCTAAAGGCATAATTAAATAAAATCTTACATACAAATGCCGCCCAGTATTCCCAGAATTTGGATCCCTCGGGCGACGTGTATCTGCCTTTTCCACTCATTTCACTAAGCTAACTGACTATCGAGGAGGCTTTTCTTAAACTTTTTAATTAACTTCATCACCGATATATCTGTACTCAGATAACGTGAACTGATAGGAAGCGGAATTACTTGCCAGTTCAAATATTTGAGTTTTATCTTGTAAAAGTTATTGTGTTGTAATTAGATAGAATTTATTGTAGTCTAGAGGCATGCTTTTTCTTTTTAGATGTTCAATTTTATCTAGTTAATCATTTAAGAATTACTAGTTAACTTGTTTACTCGGCAACAATATTTTTACTGGTAAGTTTTCCTTGTTTATATAAGCCCGTGATTGTTTTGGAGGGTTATCATCTCTCTTTTTTAATTACGCTCCACTTGTACAACTGTCACATTATTTATTTTTTTATTTATGAAGGGTAATTAACGATATCAATTCCGATATTTATTATCCGCATTAACTTTTCTACAACTTTTTAATACATTATGGAAATCCAAGAGCTCACAATAATCTATATCAATACGTCGATAATTAATTAATGCTTTTTTAACGCAAATATCTAGTTGAATTTTTTTACCGAGCAATTATTCCGTAAAAATATTTTTATTAAATAATGTAGCTAATTTTCTAAAGATTTATTTGATAATGAATTTATTTGGTTACTTTTTTTTACCCGCTTAGTATTAAATCGCAGTGGCAAATCTGGGATTTGAAGGCTCTTACCAGCTGCCTCTACCTGCCCTCTATAAGTATGTTCATGTAGATATAAAGATACCTTAATAAGCTAATAAATTGTAGATCAAGCGTTTCTACAATAATACAAACAAAAAAGAGAACTTTCTTTTCAAGCAATCCTTTAGAGCCAAGTAATTAACAAAATTACATTATAATCTTATAATATCAATACATATAGTAACAAAATAAGTAGCTTTTCAAAGGGCATCCATTTATGTGTGGCGGAAAATTATCTATGAATTTAATTAACGCTTATTAAATAAATTTAATATTATAATCAAAAGATAATTAAAAAAAAATTAATTATGCACTCCGATTTTAAATTACCAATTATTAACAATCGAATCAGTGTCACCAGCACTGAATCTCACTTTTGACAGCGACAAAACACATTTAAAATTATCCTTATCTCGACGAGCAATTAATTCACATCTTAAATAAAGCGTCATTTTCACGCGATATGGTTATCATTACCCGAGAGTGGTTCTGAATGTCATTGTCGCTGAATAAATCATCTTAATTCTTCTTCTCACTCGAACTACAGAGTATCTCTTCACAATTACAAGTTGTATTGTTTAGTGAACGGTTATATCTTTATGATACACCTCTTACCTCCTACCTCTCGCTACTACAGTGGTAAATGCAGCATCCAGTCATTACAAAAGCAAGTGACAATTCAACTATCAGTCAAGTGACTGACAATTAGTGCGTATACGATCCACCAAGTGGGTCAATAGCACGATTAGGACGGACGTTAGGGAACAGAGAGATTGCCGAATACGTATTTCGAGAGAACATCTATATCTATATCTATATATATATATATATATATATATATATATATATATATATATATATATATATAGGAAGAGCGAGAGAGGCCAAAATAGACAGATAGATAGATATAGAGAAGCACTAGATGTGAAGTTGGGGATGATTCATCATTATATACACAGAGATCCATATTATATATACTCCGCGCCCAAGGGGAATAGACAATGTCAATATTATTATATTGATCCAATTATTGACTTATTATTTGTTTGTTATTAAATGAACAGTAATTATTTTATGTAGACGTGAGACACTGATAACCATATTCATTTTATTATTATTATTAATTAAAAAAAGATTTTTTTTTTAATTAAGTTTGACAAAATCTTTCTTGATTTCAAAATATTCAACTGCTGATATCTTCGAAACTGAGCATTTTAGCAATATGAACGTAAGTATCGATTTGGTAGGAATTTAAATTTCCGATAAATGATCTTGTATATGCATTTTTTTTTTTATAAGAAGAGCCATTCTTATAATATCTTTAAAAAAGTATACGAAAAAATGACTTATGATGTAATTTACATGAGACGTTAGAGTAAAATTTTTAGAGTTTTTTTAATTTTGCACGCCTCATAAGCGAAGCGTTGAGGTAGTGCTCTACTCTCGACAAAAAAAAGCAGTTTTCTCAAAACTGAAATTGATTTTTTTTTATTTATACCCTACTACAGGTTAATCTGAGTGTACTAATATCAAGTCAAACAATTTGTCAGGCACATAAAATATATTTCAATAATAATTATTTTGTTTAACATAGTAAATAATAATATTAAAAATAATATACCGGAATAATTTTTTTTTTATTATCTAAAGTAACACACCAAGGACTTTCTCAATTAATAAGAGCGTTCAATTCACTGTCGTTAAATTATTATTTATAAAAAACTAATTTATGACTGTATTTTTTTGTATATCTATCAATACATTTTATTATAGTATTTTTTTTCCTCACCTTAGAATTATGGCGCCACTAAACCATAGCAGTTTTCTGTTTTTTATTATTTTCCTTTTTATATTTTATTTTAATCAATTTTATAGTGAAAAAATGAGATTATGAGGCGTGCAGTTTTGAATTTTCCAAACTTTATTTTTTCTTAAGTTTTAGATAACATATATAATGAAAATAAAATAGTCGTTTCAAATGAAACACTCTGATATATAATATATATATTTATATATAGTACTGATGAAATATTACCCAACATAATAACCAAACGATATCTTAATACTCGACTCCATTAAACATTTTTGTTATTTTTCTCCCCAGCTATTATTTATTTCAACATTTTATCGGGTATTTATTTTTAAAATTTCAATGATAATGTTGAGGCTGTCTCGGCATGAATACTTACTCAATAAAGTGACAAAGTTATAGATAAGAAAGCGTTGTCACTTGTACAGCTTTGGTTGGTAGTATAACGGAGTGAACTGTGCATTGTAAGCTATAGAGAGTGTGTCAATTATATACAGTGAGGGAAGAGATATAGAGAGTAGACAGGAGACAGGAGAACTCAGGAGAAGTAAAACGTGCTTAAACCCGAAGAGAAGGATGGTATGGGTGGCGCCATAGTGCCAAATAGTAGAATAGAATGTAAGAATAAAAAACAAGAGCGCTGAAACAGAAGAAACGGATGAAGAAGGACAACTAGTGAGAAGGCGGGTAAAGGTAATAGTTACTGTTTTGCAGAGTAAGAGTAAAGAATTGACATGTTGAAAATCAAGACTCTGAAGGAGTAGCAGTAGTACGCTGAGGGAGAAAAGTTCTTCAACGTCAAATACGTCTTAATACAATCTCCCTACGGAATTTTCATCTTTGCTCCCACGAGTCGAGTCTCGCGGAACGTTTTTCCATTCAATAGCACCAATGGAATGCCTTTCCGATACATTTTCTCAATATTTACACTGCTATCGAGTGATGTATGAAATTCTAAAAGAAACAGTTGCCGTCGACATGACACTTTTTTTACACTTTTTACAATCACTCTCTTTGGCAAGGACAAAGCTTTTCCAAAGAGCTTTCTGTTAAAATCAAAGTCATATCAATGCTGCTGACGTTGAAAGAAAGATTTTAATGGTGGGGATTTTAATTTTATAGTAAAATTGGTGGATTAATCAATTAAGAATAATAATTATAATTTAAAATAAATGTTAGATATTAATTTGCCGTAATTGGAAAAAATTTTAAAAGAATCAAAAATTCATATTATTTTATTTAAATTATTATAAAATAAAAAAATAATAATAATTTTAGGATTTATTATTTTCTAAGCCAACTTACCCGATCCATTTACAGACTATATTGTCGGTATATTAATTAAAAACTTTGATTTTTAAAACAATTTTTAATTGGGATTATATAAAGATGTTATTTTTTACTCTGTGACACTTTTTTCAGTAACTGAAAAAATAATTTGGAATGCTCAGACCAGGACTAGTAAAAATATCTATTATATATAAAAAAAAACTTTCCTGACACTCCAAAATTCCCGATCTTATTTTATTAAATAATTATTCTTAAATACAGTGAGAGAAAATATTATTTTTAACTGTGATAAATTTGTAAAAATAATAAACGTAGAGGATTAGTAAGATGGGTAATTATTTTTTACTATTCTAATATTAAAAATTACGGTATAATTAATAGTATATTACGACCCGAGGCTATGATAGCCGAGGCTATCATATCACATACGTCAGGGCATCCAACATTCTGGTCATGGGTTGTATACTATTTTTCTTGCTCCCGGGGAAGGGGTTTTGCAAAACCGAGGCGAAGCCGAGGTTTTGCCGGGGGTGAGGGGGGCATAATAAAAAAGTAAAAATTAATAAATAAAAAAAAAATAAGTTATTTCAAAGTTTACTAACAAACGCTCTGATTAAGAGAGATAACATGCACAGAACTTGTCACAAATATTTAAACTCGATTTAATAACAGAATTAATTTTTTTAAGTTGATTAAAAATTAGTTTTTAATTAGACGGCTAAGAAAGATTGAAATTTAATTATTAGAATATAGCTGTCAAAATATAAAAGAAAGCAAATAAAATCTACAAAACTTTTATATTTTATTTTCTAAAATTTTTATATAAATTATTTGTGCAGTATTATTATTAATTAAATAGTTCATTAACAATAATCTAGTAAGAAATTATTTTTATTTATTTGACACTTTTTGGTTAGTTTATTTGTTGACATGTTACATACAGACGATGTTGTGACTCTGTTATATACAGTTGAAACTCGCTGTATAGGCCGGCCGCACCACGAAAGTACGAAAGAAAGCGAGGCTCTGTGCTGCCGGCCAGAAAATATGCGTAGCGCGCATGCGTAGAGAGCCGGCTATAAATGTTGCTCTTCCTGGAGTAAAGTGCGTCCAGGATGAGCGTACTTTCGGCTAGGAGAGCAAGAAAAATATTTTTACTGAAACTACTACAAAATTTACTGAAATCTCTAGTAAAAATGAATTAGTAACGGTATTATCCACCGACTAAAGCAAAAAAAATGTAGTCTAATGGAAATCATTGATTTTCCTGGCGAGAAGTTAAAAAAAAGTTATTATTATTTTTTATTCGACTAAAAAAAAAATTATCGAAGTATTTTTGGTTGAATTGATCCCTTTTTCAGAATATAATTTTTTAATCTACAAAAATAATTATATCAATAATGAAATGTATCGTTAATAAATAAGTGATGAATAAATTGCAATGTAATGGACTGATTTTTTTTTCTTTACTTTACTTTATTTACTTATTTTTTTTTTTTTTTTTTTTTTTTTTTTTGTATAAATATATACTGATAAAATCAATTTTATAGCGTGATGAAGCAAAGTGTACATACAGCTCGCTAAGGAAGATTTCAACGAATGATATTTCATAGCTCCCTCTCTTTATTTACTCTGGGAATGGCCCTCATATAGCTCCATTCACTCTTAGCAACGATATCCGACAAGCCACTTCGAGGAAAATATAGATGTACACTATATCCTCAACTCGAATATCTTCGACAATGTCATTCTAGATGAAATTCATTTTTCACAAAACCTATATATACATCAAAACCCTCTCGACATTCAACAGAAAATCTTTTGGGTTTATATTAACTGTCTGTTTTACATCAACTGTCAACCATTTTAACGCTTTTAGTAACTATTATTTAAATAATAATAATTGTAATGATAATAATAAAAATATAGCGTAATACAATTTAATTACATACATCAAATATAAAATTTATTTTTATATTATACTCGCTAGCTTATTGAAGTTTTATTAGCTCGCAGTTGACGACTAAAAGTTATGAAATGTGCAATATTTACACTCTTCATCTCAAACAAAATTTAAAAGATAAAAAGCTTTGTCTCGAGTTTTCGACTTTGAACTTTCCGGGATTAATTTTAACATTATAATAGCTCAAAGCATTCAAAGTACGCATCAAAGCTTCACAACATACTTTTTCAATATGTCGTTTTTGACCCAGGTTACAGCCGCTAGTAAATTTCTATTTTATTTTGTGGAAAAACATGCAGAGATCTCTAGTTTTTTTGTTCTTAGATTTAAATTAGCTACTGATTTTTTCAAATTAATTATAATTAATTGAGCAAACTATTACCAAAAGAATTTTTTTCCTCAATGAAATAAAAACTTTTTACTGTATTATTAATTTAGTTATTCATTTAAAAGATTTAACGACTAATAATCATTTGAATAATTATTAATTCACAAATCTCTCCATCTATAAGCGCTTTCCAAGCTTAGAAAGAACAAAATTTTCAATCAGCACTTCAGATTTCTAATAAATGCTTAATTAATCCACCGCTTCGGTTGCCTGAAAACCTACAAATAAATAATAGGCAAGCATGAATTTTCAATAGTTAGTACTTGTAAATCTTCTCTACATGTATTAGAGTTAACTTCACCGTTCGATACGTTTTAAGGTGTGAAATTTAATGCAGGTGTATTATTATAAGGCTTTTAGAAGACTTAGAGGGATTGTTTTTCTGTGATTAATTAATTACTTAAATTAATTATAAATTTCTATACAAATTTTTCCGAATAAAAACATAAATTTTCAGTTTTTTTTTTTTGTACAATTGTTTTCCATTAAACGTTAATTACCGTCGATAATAAAACGTTCCAGCAAACAAGTACTCAATCAATGACAGTCGATATTTTATTCAAAAATACAACTTGTTCAAAACACTTGATTCAAAAATGTTAGCTTATAATTTCCCGAGTTATAACATACAAAGCTTTCTCTTGTCATTCAAATTCAACACTAAAATTCGCATTATTTTAAAAACAATAATACTTTACGTAATCCCGCTTGTGCTGAAACAAATTCTTCGAATTTATTTACCATCAAACATTTAAATTCTTCGCTTAGCTGAAAAAAGTCAACGACTGCGATTATTATTCAATATCGTATGCTACGGATCAAAAATGAAATTCCAATCGTTTAACAAAATATTATCCTCTTATGATCTTAAGCTTCATTATTATTCCAATATAACTTTAAAGCCCAGTCAAGTGCCTGTTAATTCACCGATATACTTCTCTTTATGTATACATTAACGAACAAACCATTTCTGTGTATCAATATTCCATCCATATCTATACATATCCAATTTAGATACATAGATGTACATGTATATCACTTATCGATCGAATTACGGTTCCAATATGCAGGCATATACTATGTAATATTAATACTGAGTAAAATATTCCGCCACAAATTTCATTAAAATATAATAATAATGTATAAATATGAATAACTACATCCATAGGGAATTAAATATCCCCATCGATCGCATTATCGAAAATGAAATACGCAATGAGAATAATACAAAATTTTCATTATGGAACAATGTCCTCGAGCGGAAACCTTTGATTTGTAGCAAGTTTTTTTTTATTACAAATATTAACATTCATTAGATAACATTGGGAAATATTCACAATATTACTACACGGAATAAAGTTTACTTGAGCCAGGAAAATTAATCAAGAAGGTCTTAGCCCTAGAGAAACTTTTCTTGCAGCAAGAAAATTTGGTTTTTCTCAAAATAATTTATAATTATTAATTATTATTTTCTCGAGTCAAGAATTTATTTTTTTGTGTAGGTCATAAATCCTATTTTATCCTGAAACACTTAAAATTATAATTGCACTAAATCTACACTGATTAAAAAAAAATTTTTTTGAACCAAGAAAATCATTTTTTTAAATTTTGTTGTCTGTTAATTAAAGAAAAAAAATATTTAATCAAGTATACACGCAAAGAACAAGATGACACTGGATATCATCCCAGATTAATGTGGTGAAAAAAAATTTCAGATAGTAGCTAAAAAAAAATTTTACTGCGTGATATCTGGATTAAACTCATTGTAATTTGGGATGATATCCAGTATCATCTTTTTCTTTCCGTGTAGAACTCACTTAAATTTACTTTTTTGTTAGGAAAATTTTCTGCTTGATTTTTTAAGATTTTTCCCTTGAAAATATTTTATCAAAATATTGTAATTTTTGTTTTAATAAAATATAAACTAAGTTACCTGCAATAATGATTACAAAATTATTTACTGCTCTGTATATATTTTCAACTGACCCTGTTATTTACAAACATGCATTAAAAATTAATGAGAATAAATAGAAGCATTATCGATCTGATATGAGATATTAAGTACAAAAGAGCAAACACTATCTTTACATCAATAAACTCAATTATCTATTTAATATTTGTTTAGCTTGACCACTGTGTTAGAATGCTATTATTCTTAGTTTAAGGGCTATGAATTTGATGGTGGAGCGTTATTCAAATATTGGAAAATTTTTTACGATGTATGGACATTAAATTTTTATATTTAATACACATATATTTCTTCCGTGCATCAATTGGCCGGTTTTTTTTTTTTTTTTTTTTATTTATTTATTGGAAATAAACTTAAAATTTCAGCTCAATTCCAAAGTGACTTCCTTTTTCTCGTATAAAGCAGAAAAAAAAGCTGAAAAGCTCACTGCCACGTATTGAAGTCTATAATGTCCCAATAAATAGTCGTAAATAAAAAAGCCAAGAGTACTTAAATAATGCATGAGTAAATTTTGAATAAAATAGCAGACAGGAGAGTGAAATAAAAAGTGAAATGCAATCTGGGATCGATTACCTAACAAGTAGATTTCCTTGTGATTTAAAAAACCTTTTTTTCCACACACATCTACTCATACAGTGAGGTCAGAAAAGCCGTTAAAACGAAAATCGCACACGCTGGCGTGCCTCTAAACCGTAAGAAATGATAATACCTCCCGGCACGTATTTAATGGTTGCATGTATCGATGCATAGCATGTACGTGTACATAAGCATGCATGTATTTGTGTTAGTATCTGTATCTATACATCTATAGATGGTTTTCGCGCATATCGCGACTCAGACATTCAGAGCACAAAGGATGTATGCGCCAGCAAGGATATTTATGTCTGACATAGCGTGAGCATACTCTGCACTACTACAAACCCCTTCTGGGTTTCTTCCCCCGTAACTTATTATTATTGTGCTCTCTATATACCCAATAGAAGTAGAGAAATAGAGAAGAAAGTAACCACCTCTGCTCGGTGGTTGCCGTACCAAAGTCCCAAACACTTGCGGTGGTGCTTATTTCTATTCTATATTCTATATACATCCTTTTCTCTTCATTGCTTTTTGCTTTGTTTCAACTTTAACTTTGGCATCGGTTTTACCTCTTGCTCTTGCTCTTGCTCTTGTTCTTGCTCTTGCTTTCCCAGCTATTCGTTATATTGCTGGTTAGAGCGCCATTATTTTACCGCCGTATAACTCATCCGATAAATATCAAATTGAGTAATTTTAGTTTAATAAGACCGCGACCTAATAACACATAAATGTGCATGCATGCAGATGTGTATATTGATATATGTGTCTTTCTATATTTAATTGTATGAAAATTATATTTTTTTCTGGTAGATTCCGTATCGTTTGGATACGGAAAGAAGAATTGTTGGATAATTATAGTTTATAGGGGAAATTTTGATGTTAGGCGCCCGGAAAAAAAAAAAAAAAAAAAAAAAAAAAAAAAAAAAAAATTACGGTCTTAAAATATAATTTTTGCAAACTATATTTAAAAACTGTATAAATATTAAATATTGTGTTTTATAAAAAAATTATTTGATAAGTATTTTCCGTGAAAATTTCTTTTTTTATGCAAAAAAATTGTAAGATTATCAATTTTCACTAAAAAAGAGAAATAATAAAATTACTTTAAAACGCTATATAGTTCATAAACTCTTCCAACAAACGCTTATGTAGCAAAAGTACTTCTAAAGTAGACTTCATCTTCTACAAAATAAATCTGGGAACTATAAAAAAATATAGAATAAAGCGAAATGAAAATCTTCTTAGAAAAAGAAAAAAAAAAAAAAAACAACCACAGTTCTTATATTAAATCTATTAAGAAACTTTGAACCTAATCCACGGCTTCTGAAAATCAAAATTAAGAGCTCAAATATTGAGAAAATTTTTGTTTGAAGACAGCGAGAGCAACGCTAAAAAAACTACCATCTTATAAAACACCCAAGTATCTGGTTAAACACTATATACAATATGAAAATGTGTGGGTTAATATTTACGTTATCGGAAGCATAAACTTGTATGATAACAAACATGTTTTTTTTCGATTACCTTGTAATAGAATATAACATAAGATAATGCAAGCTAGTATTAAATTTTTATAAGAAAATTCTGGTATGTCTCTTATTATTCTTTTTGTGTGGTAAATTATTGTACGGGTATGTACAGAAAATAAAATAAAAAAAGTTTAATATTCAGAGGAAAAATATAAGGACTTATATACATGTACGGATATACTTTATGGATTACCTAAGAATGTATAATTAATTTCTGTGTATAAATAGGGCATATCTTGGAGAGTACTTAATTAAATATCAATAAAGGGGAGAAATTTAATATTGGAAGGTAATAGTGAAGAAAAATAATAATAAAAATAACTTTTACTTTATGAAACGGGATCTATAATTTATGTACAAATAATCCATTAAGGTTGCACGGACAGTACCCCGTAAGTCATAGTAGAATCTAAATTTTTTTTTCATTAAACTTAAAAATTTAAATACGAAAATTCATTACTATAATTGAATCGTTACCTTACATTATTATTAAATAAAATAATTTAATAATTTAATTAACAACAACAATAAATAGTCAACGTTTGACTCAAGTATTTTTTCACAAAACTTGGAGCTGACAACACCGCACTTAACAGCTGTTTATATTTATCTCACTGTGTAGTGTTGAGTTGAAAAACATAACCCATAAAAATACACAGGAATTACTAAAATTCAAAATTCGCGCGTTCTATTCTGTGCAACGTTGCCACACTGCGCTGAATCACGTGGTTTGTTTATTTTTAAATATGTCGGCCTGAAATTTTTGTGAATTTTTCATCTTTTGCATTAAAATATCTTTAAAAGCCTTCGGCAGAAAATTTTCATTTTATTTTTAACGTATTCTACGAAAGTTGATTGACTGAAATAGAAGTTTTTTGTTTTTTAATCTTCCTATGAGGCAGTCACATAAATCGATATATGTGCAATCCGCCAATGTCTCTATAGGCTACATGTTAAATTTCAATTTTTTAATAATTTATTAAAGGATAACCCTTCGACAGATCTATTCAAAAAAATTAATTTAGACGTATGAGATAGCAATTCATAACATATCAAAAAATTAGCTTCTGATCTTCAAAAGTGCATTAGTGTCCGTACAACCTTAAGAAAACGAATTTAAATTTTGTCGATAGTAAGTTTCTTAACTGAAATTCAATTACTTTACTTGATTTCTATTTAATTCTCCCTCGAAAAATAAATAATTACAAATTTAATCGGAGCTACTTTATATTTAACGGGAAATTATTTTATTGTAAGTTAGTTCGGAAGAAAATATTTTCAATGGGGTGTGCAATTAATGATTTTTCTTCTTTATTTGTGGCGATGCACCTTCATTATTTCTGCAGTAGGATAAACAGCGACATCTGCGACACGGGGTAAGAGAGTTTACATTATTTGATGTTGGTATGAAGGACTCGATCGATAAGAGAAGAAAGTATACTTTTCTTCTATAGAACTATTTTTGTTTATTCTACAAAGGTATTAAAGTGTTCGATAAATTTTAAGTCAAGTTCTTGTTGTCCAACTGTTGGCTGCAATTTGGGTTGCGGTTAAATCTATATTGACAGTAAGTAATTTCAACTGCAAGAAATAACCTTGTATCTCGTGAACTATTGACATTTTTAAAGATATAAGCTCATCCCGATGTTATGCTCATCAAGACCTTTTATTTGAGTACCCACATCAATTTTCATATATTTTATATATTTATATATATTACATATATGTATATATGAAAAATATATAAAAAATGTATGTGGGTACTCAAATGAAAGCTCTTGATGAGCGTAACATCGGGATGAGCTTATATCTTTAAAAAATTAATAATATTTAAGAAAGTACTGTATCAAGACCTTTTATTTGAGTACCCACATCAATTTTCATATATTTTATATATTTATATATATTACATATATGTATATATGAAAAATATATAAAAAATGTATGTGGGTACTCAAATGAAAGCTCTTGATGAGCGTAACATCGGGATGAGCTTATATCTTTAAAAATGTCAATAATTAAGAAATGACCTTGTATCTTGTGAACTATTGACATTTTTGAAGATATAAGCTCATACTGACATTACACTCATCAAGACCTTTTATTTGAGTACCCACATCAATTTTCATATATTTTATATATTTATATATATATTACATATATGTACATATGAAAAATATATAAAAAATGTATGTGGGTACTCAAATGAAAGCTCTTGATGAGTGTAACATCGGGATGAGCTTATATCTTTAAAAATGTCAATATTTAAAAAATTACAGTGCAATTTAACAAAAGTCATTGTTTATTAAGCAAAATTTTATTTATTTCAAGTTCACAAGTCACGGCAGTCACATAGTGACTAGGTTGCTAGTTTTAAAAAGTTTTGAATTTTATTAATTCGGAAGTAATATTGAAATATAAAAAATAAATAACAATTACACAGTAATATAAATTTACAAAAAGGTATACGTTTATTTCAGAAGCTTTTTACAACTTATAAAACATTAAATGCGTGCGTATTTTATTTACAATAATGAATTAAATCATTAACGATAAATCAAGAATATATTAATTTATATCTGAGGATACCTCCATCTTTTAATAATTTACTTTTACCGTATTTTAAAAACAATTCCAACTTTATACATGAAGAAGATATTAATTTGTATGTTATTAATCATGAAACTGCTCCATCGAAATAGAATAAATTTACACTTTTAAATAAGTCTCATGATTAGATAAGATGCACGCGATACAAATTTTCACTGAATTTCACGTTAATAAAATTAACAATAATTATTTTTTTCTTATTAATAAAATTACACGATTATTTTTATAATTATATAATTGTAGAATATACATTCATGCATCCAAAGAGTGTCATCTTTTGTTTTGTTATTACTTTCGATAGTTTAATAATAAATCGGTGGTTCCTTAAAAATAACTTTTCGTTTTTATTTTTAAAATAATGAAACACTCTTTGGAATTTATCATTTAATTACGGACATTGCAGCGTTGTCCCGATAGCCTCATCGATTAATTACCCGCTAATTGATTCTACTTAAATAAAATTCAAAAATTTTCGGCAAAAAAAAATGCTGTTTTTTTTTTTAAATTAAAATAAAATATATTTTCTTTTTTTTTTCACATCCATACAAGTTAAAAAATAATTATGATAAAATTCTTACGATACTTTTATACTGATTACAATTAATCAATTGAATTCAATAATATATATAGTCATTAATAATATTGAATTGTTTTGTTAAACTCTTTTTATTTAACTTAAAAACGACGAGGCGAATTAATCTAAATGATAAAAGAGCCAGTCACTTATTTTATAAAACAGTGACAAAAGAATACTGTGTGTACTTTCGTAATCATATGGACAAATGATGATATGGCGAAACCACTCAAACAAGGCGAAAAAGAACTAACTGTTAATCATTAATTATATCTTTTTTTCAGCATTCAAATTTCAATATAATTTTACGCTTAAATATATTAATTGTAAGTATTAAATAATTATTAATTATTTTATCGCTGTATTGTTATGAATATTAACAATTTTTACATTGTGTCGCCATGTCTGTATGTGATAAGTAACACGTTTTTGCTTTAAAAGACTTCTGCACCTTAACTCGATGATAAGGAAGATGATGAAGACATCGGACCCTTGGGTTTTATCATCATTGTTGCTTTCTTTAATGTGTAGTCCCAACCTCTCCAACGGAACCAAACAATACCTGTAACAATGACCAACATTTTTTAATAAATAGCAACCTTGCAGTCACTATGTGACTTCCGTGGCTTGTGAATTATAAATAAAAAAAATTTTTCTTTATTAAATAATGAATTTTGTTAAATTGCACTTTCCTTTTTAAATATTCACATTTTTAAAGATATAAGCTCATCATGATGTTACATTCATCAAGAGTACCCACATGCATTTTTTATATATTTTTCATATATACATATATATAATATATAAATATATGAAAAATTGATGTAGGTACTCAAATGAAAGATCTTGATGAAAGTAACATCGGGATGAGCTTATATTTTTAAAAATATCAATATTTCACAAGATACAAGGTCGTTTCTTAATTAGGTTAAATTGCACTGTACTTTCTTAACTATTGACGTTTTTAGAAATATAAGCTTATCTCGATGCTACACTCATCAAGAGCTTTCATCTGAGTACCCACATGCATTTTTGATATATTTTTGATATATAAATATATATCATATATATAAATATATGAAAAAATGATGTGGGTACTCAAATGAAAGGTCTCGATGAGTCTAACATCAGGATAAGCTTATACCTTTAAAAATGTCAATAGTTCTCAAGATACAAGGTCATTTCTTAATTATTTACTTTCTTAATAATATAGATAAAAGATTTTGTGTTAGAAATTTTAATGAAAAATATTTAATACTTTTTTATGTTGATTTGAGAGAAAAAGTGTTTTAGTTTCAAAATAAATTATAAAATTATAAATAATAGTAAATGAATTTAAAAAAGTAGAATTAATCAGTAGAGCGCTCAGTGATTCAATGACTGCTAAATGGCTACTACAAAATCTTTAAATTATTCGTTAAAAAAAATATGATTTAAAACTCGTCCAGTTGAAGTTTTTTCAACGAGCTCTGATCTCACGATCTAGCAATAATATCTATCAATAATAAATAATGGTAATATTAAAGATATTTTTATTTACCTTGTCTTGCTGTAAGATCTTGCGGATCGTTCAAATAAAGTCCGTTTAATCCTCTGCCGCACGACTTCCACCACCAGCCGCCTTTGAGCATCGAAGCGCAATTCAGTGATGATCTATCATTATCTCTGTAAAATCATAAATATTAAATAAACTTGGATTCAGTGATTAATTTATACAGTACAAGACTATTGAAATGATGTTGCACCATTTTAATCCTCTTGTTTACTCAAAATTTACAATAAAATTGAGTGTCACAATTGATGGTTCAACTCAACTAAACTAAATGAACAACTTCGTCAATTGTCTCAGTATCATTTTTTTTGTAGCGAAATTTCATACTTATTTACTCGAGTCTCACAAATTATGACAGAAGAATAGACTTATTATTTATTTATTTATTATTAATATTTTTTCTCTTTATTAGTATGATAGTAATTGTTTAGAGTTTTTACTCACCGATTGTATGTAGAGAATGGACTATTGTTAGAGCCGTACCATGGATCATTTAATGAGTCACCTGCGTTACCTTCATAGCCATCAATCTCTAATTTGTAGTATTCGCTTTCTGAATAAATTTTGAAGTGCGAATATTGGGCATATCTGGAAAAGCCAAAATTTTTCTGATTAAAGATAAGTTTTTTCAAAAAAAACTTTTTCGCTCAGTGTATCAAAAATTTACAGTTCCATTTACGCTTAAAAATATTTAAACACACAAGATCGAGTACAACTTGAGCCAGCGAATAATTGATTACGACACAAAAATGAATAAATAAATAAATAATGAAAATATTGAATAAGATGTCAATTATAGGTGGCGAAAAAAAACGAACCAGTCAGCGTTTTATCTATTAAATAACGACAAATTGATAAATGTCTATTTAAACATGAAAAATATATATATTATTCGTCGGTAGTATTTAATTATGGTTTCGGTGTAGTTGAAAGACAGAAGCCGCGTAATTGGCACCGCGGCATAAGTAAGAATGTGCCTGTACATATATTGTAAGAAGGTATACTGAAGAAATGACCGAGTGAAGGAAGACAAGGCCTGCCAATCGATCTTGTCAAGTGAGTTTGAGTTGGTCTTTGGTCTACCGTACACTGTCCACCCTAAAGAGGGGAAAGTAAAAAGTAAAGTATAATAATCACAGGTGACTTTCGTTCCTCGTGGCGTTATTTTCATGCACGGCGAATCGATCTGCCGATCCACCTTCTTCTCCAAGTTCCCAGGTCCGATTCAAACTTTTTAAATCGACCACCGTGATGCATATAGATTTTTATATTATACCCGTACGGAGATACTCACCAATGCATATACATACATATATATGTCGGCTAAAAGTCAAAACTTTCGTTTTCGCGTGTCCATTTAACGTTTGCATGCTCATTAGTCGTTTATCAAAGGATTCAATCTTCCGATTTTTAGTTTTATTTATGCGATAGATTGTTATCTAATTTTTTTATCAAAAGCAGAGATCCTTTACGGATTGATGACCAATAAATTTGAAAAAAGACAATGATTTATCTATTTTTTTAATTATTATCACCAAAGTTATCCTTGTCCAGCTTTTTGAGGTGTGCAAAATTTAAATTTATGTTTTTTTACATTCTTAAAAAAAAATCTTTTTGAATAAGCCCTTCTGGCGTCTATGAGATGATGAATGTTTACAAATTACTGTATAAATAATATAAAATCAATTCCCATACATGCACGGAAACTATAATTCTCTTATTTCTCCCTATAAGTAACAATTTTCTCGCTGAGTATCAATAAAATAACAAAAAATCCAATTTTAAATTAAACTTAATAGTCTATCTAAATAATAAATGTCTTATGGCTATTCAGTCTATGGGAGAATTATGAACTTTCAGGGCATTTTTATTTCACACGTAACCTAAGATATCATTACTAATTTATCGGCTTTCTTTCTACAGTAAAAAAGTTTAAGACTTTCTTCAATATACTCAAACATACTGCGTTCTTAAAGTCAATAGGGCGTATCGCTAATTTGACACTTTTTTTGACTCTGCAAAAACCCCGACATTTTGGAAATTTAAAATTTAAAAGATATAAGGTAAAAGACCTTGCTATTGACACTGACCTAATTATTGACACTTGCAATTTTATTTTAATTAAAAAAAAAACATATTAATTTAATTTTAACAAAAAAAACCAATTTTTGAATTATAAATTTTAAGAAAATTGGTTTTTTGAGAACATTCAATTTTTTTAATTAGAATAAAATTGCAAGTGTCAAATAACTAGGCCAGTGTCAATAACTGGGTCTTTTAATTAAAATACATTTCTTAAAAATACGCTTTTTGTGCTATAAGAAAAAAAAAATTTTATTATTCATTACTTCAATAAATTATAACATTTCTAAGTTAATCGAAGAAAAAAAAAATTTTTACGCTCTTTTGGCATTAGTAACGCGATATATTGACAATTTCTAAGAATTTATTGCTCCAATAAATATAAAGAGTAAATTGATAAAATAATAAAGAAAGTACAAACCTTTTATTGCCTTCAAAGTCTTCAAGTTCGACCCGCAATGAATAATCCTCATTATTGGTCAGCATATAAATATTCTCATTACCAAGCCAGAATTCGCGTGCAGGATCGCCGAATCCGTTTTTGTAATCCGCCCAGTCACGATTGAAGTTCTCTCTTGGATCCCCGAAGTCATCGCGTCGTTGAATAACCTAATGCAAAAATTCAATAATAAATAACCCATATCAGCAATTTATAATTGTAACACTTAAAGGACCACCTGATCACCGCAATCCTGTTTCTTTTTGTTGTTATCATTATTATTACCGACTAAACCTTCCTTCAATTGAATTCGACCTTCGAATTAGTCATAAGTAGTTACCATACCGACTATAAAAGATAGTCAGTCTAGTCTAGTGGTTTTAGCATTCTATAAATGCAAAAACCCTTTCACTAGATCCGATTACTATTATAAATATCGTTGCAGTCTTCAATAACTGGCACAATGACGTTATATTATTTTAATACATTCAATACCAATATAAGACGTCTTACAACTGAACAATATAAAATAACTCTGTAAAGTATGAGTGAATAATACGACTACGGCTTCAGCTTTTTTTAAATTATTCATAGAGAGTATGAGAATTGAATATGAAGGCGTAATTTAGACTTTTTTTTATAGAAAATAATTACTGCGACGATTCCTGTAATTATCTTAAGTTAATAACATCTATTAGGAAGGATAATGATGACTTCTTAATCAAATATTGATTATGTTATGTTATTATTGTTGCTATTAAGGCGCTTCCTTTGTTTATATGGTAATTTTTTTTTTTTTACACCAACCAGTCATTTATCTGACTACTCTGTTCTCGATAATTATTAAACCGTATAATGATTTATTCTATTATTGAGTAATAATGTATGCATAAATGCTTCAAGATTATGATTTTCTATGAAAATATTTCATTGGAATTTTTATTCATTAAAAAAATTATATCGAGATTAAGGTAGGGAAATTTTTACTTAAAAATTAATGTATGCAAGAATTTATTTTGAAGACAATTATAAATTTTAAAGCCAAGGTCAAATTGTTTAATAATTATAGTAATAAAATAAAAAAATACTTACAGTCCAACCCCCATCAGCAATTTCTTGTTCGCAATAAACTTTTAAGAACCAATATGTCGTTCCGCGTATTTGCAAATAGTAAACGCCGCTTTCTCTCATTCCAGCGTTGAGTAAATCGACACACGAGTACCCCTAAAATAATTAAAATAAATGTCAATAATTATAATTTAATTACTCTATGTTATAAATCATAAATGACATTTTATGATAAAACAACCTGTATTGATTAGTGGAGTTATTAATAGTTTTGCAATTTATTTAATAACTAAATAAATATCGGTAATTAAAATAACTAAAAAAAAACGATGTTTCTAATACTTTCGATCTCGAATTTATAAAATCTTTATAAATTTATGTCTCATTGAGCAATCTAAGTATAAAGTATAAAATCGAAAATTTACAGAAATAATACAAAAATAATTCAATAAATGTGATGAAATATTTTAGTTTTAATTATCTCGTTGGAAAAATCTTGACTTGAAGTCTTGACTCTAGATAATACATAATTAAGAAATGACCCGGTCTCTCGTGAACTATTGACATTTTTAAAGATATAAGCTCACCCCGACATTATGCTCATCAAGACCTTTCATTTGAGTACCCACATCAATTTTTCATATATTTATATATATATCATATATATGTATATATGAAAAATATATCAAAAATGCATGTGGGTACTCAAATGAAAGCTTTTGATGAGTGTAACATCGGGATGACCTTATATCTTTAAAAATGTCAATATTTAAAAAAGGACAGTGCAATTTATCAAAATTCATTATTTAATAAAGCAAAATTTTATTTATTTATAGTTTACAAGTCACGGCAGTCACATAGTGACTACAAGATTGCCAGTAAATTCTTATTCTTACAATGTAAGTGATATATACATGCTTGTAATCATCTATAAGGAGCTCTCATAAATAATTATTAATTATGTTCAAAAGATTCTGCCCTGCAGGTGTTACGGTCATTTGCCTGTCAATAAATAAAACCACGGATGAATAGTGGTAATAGACCTCAGGGTTAAAATTTCTAACTATTTAATTGCTTGGAAATTGGAGATGCCTCTACAGTTTCATTTTATCACTTCCTTATATAAAATATAACAAATAGTTAAGAACGCAGTCCCGTCCAGGCTGATAAAAAGTTTACATAAAAAAGGCAATAAATATACTTTATTCACTAAGAAAGTGAAAGAAGGGTCTTTTCGGTGTCCCAGAATGTCTTTAAAGCAAGAAAGTAAATTTTTATTATAAATAGTTTTTTTTTTTTTTAATAAAAAATTTAAAGGAAAGTAAGTTGCTTGCATTCCAGTTAGAATGGATAGTAATAGATAAAAAGAATATTGACCCAGTGCATTGTGAAAGAGGAAATATTTAACTTGAAACATTTTCTAAATATAAATAAATGCTATAGGTCATCCCACTAATTCAATCGGCCTATGATTATTCATCACCACTACTATAATAATAATATTAAGCATAATTAACGTCATCATCGTTAATAACAAGAAGCACCGTTTATTAATAATAAACTTTAAAACTCTCTTTTTGATTCGACATCAGTGTTATAACTTTCACTCAATGCAATCAAAGTGATAAATATATTTAGATTTTTTTCTTTTTATTCAAATATATTTAATGGGTCTAAAGTAACGCAAACATTAATGCTCAATTTTGTATTAAATTGCCTACTTATAAATTCAATTACAAATTAATTTATGTTTATAAATCTAAATGAAGATATCGAATTTTTTTATTTTGCATTTTTACTTTTAATTTATTTAAAAAATTTTATAGTTAGATATTAATAACTAGCAACCTTGCAGTCGCTATGTGACTGCCGTGAGTTGTGAACTATAAAATTTTGCTTTATTGAGTAATGACTTTTGTTAAATTGCACTGTACTTTCTTAACTATTAACATGTTTAAAGATATAAGCTCATCCCGATGTTACACTCATCAAGAGCTTTCATTTGAGCACCCACATGCATTTTTGATATATTTTTCATATATACATATATATAAATATATAAGTATATAAAATATATGAAAAATTGATGTGGGTACTTAAATGAAAGGTCTTGATGAGTGTAACATCGAGATGAGCTTATATCTTTTAAAATGTCAATATTTTATTAGATAAAAGGTCATTTCTTAATTATGTATCTAGAGAGCATTTTCGAATGCATCCTATAAAATATAAAAATCCATTTTATCATATAAATACACTGGCCACAAAATTTTTCTTATTCTCTTAAATTAATAATATAGATTATCAATGAAAAAAAAAATTTTTTTTCCTCACAAATAAAAAAATAATATTATTAAATTCTCGAGTGAAAAAAATAAAAATTCATATTAATTTACAGTTTTATCTTCATCAGAATAATGAATGAATAAATTGAATAAAATAATCGGTTAAAAAATAATTGATAATAAAGAGGCTGAGACGATTTTAAAATGCAGTGTAATAATTTCATAAAGAGATCTTAAAGGCAGAATGTAAAAGTAAGAAGGAGAAAAAAGATGTGTGTATTGAGTATATAGACCACCCAAAAATAATTGTGTGTAGACGTATATTTTTTTATAATAATATAAAATTTAATTTCACTTTGATTTTTGATTTATGAGTGTACGGTGATTTTAACGGCTGAGATTTCGACAGATGATGCGTCTGAGGGATAATGTTTAAGTACTTTAATATGTACATTGTATATATCGTGGATTATATGGATGTATAGGTAAATGTAAGACTAAGGTAAGACTTGCATACATAATGCAATTATTCACAGCGTGAATATACACTTGCGGGTTACTAAAGGAACGTGGCCTATATTCGTACAATAAATAAAAGGGAGCATCGGGTAAGAATAATAAGAGTAAGACTCAAGACTTAAAGTAAGATTAAGATGATGGTAATGATGAGACCTCTTCCGCGTGATATAAGTTGTGGGTAGCGGTTATTGCTCACATGATTTAATAATGCACTTGGACGTCGACTTGTGATGTGTGTACGATAAAAAATACACGACCCAAAACACGGGTCCTGAGAGAGACAAAAGAGAGACACTGTAATGAGTTGTAAAGACGCCGCCGTTTACCCTTTCATGTTAGATCTTTTGTTTTCTCTTGTTATTTGTCCGAAGATCGGAAACCGCTGACTCCACATCAGATTACACATTACCCATTGCATAGTATCCGATGTACGAGATTCGATATTGTAATTATTGTACGCTCGAAAATATTATCAACAGCCCGTCGAAATTTGATCTTTTAAAATAATCCTTAGTTTTAATAAACTGTAAATTATTTTGTCATTTAAAAAATAATTTAATATTTTTATTAACAATTAATTATTGATTAAGATTAAATTATTAATTAACTAATTAACGCTTCGCTTATAAGGCGTGCAATAAATTTTTTTTAAAACAAAGCAAATACTTGAAACCAAATTGAAATAACTGTGGTTTAAAAATAATATTGAATGATAATAATGCAATAATAATGCTAAGGTCATCAAGCTACAAATCAAACCGAGGAATTGTAAACCGCAGGTGTTTGTAATTTTTCTCTCGCTACCAAGAAAAACTATCAACAATCAATCATCATCATATAGTATTGTACAGATAAAAAATGATTTGTTTAATTACACTTGTATGATATAATTATGGTAAGACGATGACATGCAACGCTTACGCTGTTAATCGATTCAAGTTAATATAACTAAAGACCGTACATAGGAGTATTGTCCTGTCACTCACCTTGATGTCCTTGTAGTTGACGACAACATTGTCAGTAGTGAAGGTTGAATTAGCCGGACTGGGTTTGTTCTTAACACTCGGGAATATAACTCCTCGGTTGCGTGTTGTTGATCTCTGGGATGACGAAGGTACAAGTGAAGCCGATGATGATGACGATAAGGGCGATGACGAAGAGGATGACGGGGCTGACGAAGTAGATCCGCCAGAAGATGTCGACATTGACGTCGATGAAGACATCGAAACGGAAACACTTATCGGAGTCGTCGATGGTGGATTTGCGGCTGATGAACCTTGCAATGATGATGATGTGGGGAAAGGTGTCGTGGTCGTTGACGGCAAAGCTTCTGACGCAAACTCATCGTGCAGTGCGATGTATCTGTTCCACAATCGATTTATCTGATTTTAGTTTAATGGTTTTATTATATTGATGACCTTCAAGATCATTGGAAATAATTATTAAATCTAAATACTGAGTTAAGTGACACAGATTTGACTAGAATGTAGTGTTATATTGTGATTATACGAACCTGTTGGGATCGTATTCAACCAGACGGTCAATTGTCGGGTCTAGTAAAAGCTCCGCTGGAATCGGGCGCTGTGCAAATGTTGCAATGTCATTTTCTTGTTTCTTTAATCTACTTTCAACGCCCTGGAGGTTATCAATTATTTCATTTGTTTTTGTCCGTAAATCAGAGTGAATTGTACTTATTACTCGGTCTTGACGTTGATTTTGAACTAATATTTCATCTGACTTGGGTAATAAATTGTCTACTGCTGTCTTAGTGCCCACCTTTAATAAAAAATTTTTTTTAAATCAAATGGACTATTTTTCAAGGTTAAATCTTAGTTTGTAGCCAAAAAAATCTGATCAGTACAATATTTAATTATTTTGTTCTATTTTTCTCGGACAAAAGTCAAAATGTGACCATATATGACGACAAAATATCCTTGTCAAAATATCCTTAAGACAAAAAATCCACCGGATAAAAAATATCCATGGATAAAAATTCCGTGGATAAAATATTTTTAAGCTCAATAATATTTTTAATTTCATAATAATATTTTTAATATTAAAAATGTGTTAAATTGACCCTCAATTATTTATTAAACACCCTAAAAAGGATATTTTGTCCGCAGATACAGAGTTATAGAACCTATCTTTTCGTATTTTACAAGAGCAGTTTTTTGAACTTTTGAATATTAATTTCTTGTAAAATTATAAAAATTTCTCAATGAAAATCAAATTGTAACTTCATGACCGATAGCAGTTTATAGTTAAATTAAAAAAGATCAATAAAAATATTTATAATTGAAGAGAACCATTTTCTTTGTCTCAATCAAAAATGAAATGGTGCCCTTTTGGCATATAAGACTCACATATGATCATATCGACTGTCTAATAAGCAACTGATATAACTCCTTATTTTTTATAGGGTGATTTTTTAACATTTTGATACAGCAATACAGCAAACCAAAATATTATACCTCTATTAGATATTAATGATATTGAATGGTTTATTAAAGTGATGTTAAATTTTGAATCAATTATTTTTACGTACAATTAGAAGATTCTCTAAAATTGAGTTAGACAATTTGCTAATTAGAACGTCGATATATGACTAATGTATGAACATTCTATAAGAAAAAATCTTATATCCGTCTAATGCAATCAAAAATCGTGTCCATATATGATCACATGGACTTTTTTGCCTAGATAATATTTTTACAACCTCATATTTCACTAAAAAAAGCTCAGTGACCAGATACAGCCCTTAAAACCAACTTATAAATCAAATAACTTACAACAACGCCCCAAATTTCGTTCATCTTATCCGAGAAATTGATCACCGGGTAAATTTTCTCAACCAGCCTATCAATTTTGCTGCGTTTCGCGACATAACTCTGTTGACTAGCCGTCGTGCGATTAACATCAGTCGCAGAATGTTGTTGCGCCTTATCAATAAGCGCCTCGTGGATATCTTTGGTCATGGTGTAAACAGAGCCCAAAGTATCTGACACCAAATTCATGTGGAATTGCAACTTTCTGTCCATATTACCGGTAGCTTGTCTCAGATTTTCAATTTCAATGGTCACGTGGTTCATTACTTCATTGCTCATAGCCTTCGTGATCTCTATAACGTTCATACTGATCGGTTTTTTCTCACTGGCTTCTGCATTTATGTCGTCGCTTGGCAGGAAGTTGGTGTCCAGTTGGTTCTTCAGATTCACCAATTTGTCGTCAATGTCTGAGACTTTCTGGTCCAAGGACAGCAATTTTTCCCCTAGATACTCAGGCGACGGGTTGTCGTGATGAATTAACCGGATCACCGGAACTATGAGTCGTAATTAATGGAATAAATTTAATTGTAATGATTAATGATAAATCTAGTGCTAATTAGGAATAAAGAAAAAAAAGTTAGGTGCAAGGATTTAATAAGCAGATACAATGATAATGATAACATATACCAGACTCTTCTTGATGGCCATCAGCTCTCTCAGACATTCCTTCACTTTGTCTCATGATTTCCGGCGGAAGTGTAGGTTGTGAATGGAAGAGCTTCAGATCCAAGGTTCTCAGCTTAGTAATTACCGCGTCTGTCTTGTCAATGTTATCGTTAACTCGTGAATCCAGTGCTTCAACCCGCCGCATCAAGTGCTCGACGGCCTTGTCCAGGTTTTCGATCCGCTGTAATTTAGACTCGAGGGTTGATACTATCACTTCAAACACGTTGAAGAGGTACTGCTCGCTGCAACATTTATCAAATGCAAACCAAAATATTAATTAGTGTTTTTTATTGATGAATTTAAGTATTTAATTTATTAATTTATTTTTTAATTTATTAGATGCTTAAAAAACACTTTATATTTACATATTATGTGTTTACATCACATCATAAGCTTAAACCGTTGAAAAAAGTGAAATTTTGGTTATTACCTAACTTACCGCGCTCAAACCCATGCAACAATTCAACTGATATGAACCAGTTTTTTATAGTACGATAATTAAACCAAAAATGACTAACTTGTCAGAATTGTAACGCAAGGAGACATTTGTGAAAAGTTTAATTTAATATAATATGTCAGATAAGATACGAATGTTGTAATCATTAATAAAGTTATTTTTACAAATATTTAATGTTATTTATTTTTATCTTGGTTGTAATTATTTATAAATTTCAAAAAGTTATTTATAAAACTCTTGATAGTTTTTTTAAGCTGTTTTTTTTTGTATTGAGTTTAAACAATAATTTTAGATGAAATCAGAGTAATGTTTAGTCTTAAATAGTTGATCGTGCAATTTAAAGCCTGTAAGATAGTTATCCACTACCGTTACTTTGTTCTAATAACATATAAATAAGAAGTTTATTGAGTTCATTACATCAGTAGAAAGATCAAACATTTCATAACAATTTAAAAAAAAATGAATAAAATTTTCTCACAGTAAATAACTAATGTAATAAAACATTGTCGTTTTTTTTTTATTAGTTAATTTCATAAAGAAAATATCCATTGCCAAGGTGGATGGAACTTAAACATATGAATAATAATTTCTGAAACAACATCGACCGCTTTTTTATTGGATACTGCATTCTCAACAGCCAGTAGAGCGTAACTCTTAACTATAGAAACATAAGTAAAAATAAAGTAAATAACAACTGCCCTCTTATATGTTAAATTAATCTAGTTTATTGCACTATAAATAATTCATACCATAATTGTTATAATAAATATCTTTGTATATTTATAATTGTCTTATCTCTTGAAAATAATCTATTTATTTATAAAATAAGTGTAACTATTTTTTAAAAAATAAAGTATACAGAAAATCGATTTTTGTGATACTGCTTTTTTTACTAATCAATTTCCTGTCACCTTTTGAAACAAGTCCGTCACATTCACATAATACGTAGATGTAAGAACTCCATATGAGTTGATACAGCTACTACTGACACAACAATATTTATCAAGTTGATTGGTAACTCTTTGCTATATACTATGTAAAAGACTACTTGTCACGTACGGTAATTGAATAAATTTATATAAAAGTATCGTGGTTTTTACAATGCTTACAACTTTGCTCATGAATTTAATTAGTAATTATAATTTATTAACAAAAAAAATTTATTAAAAGAAATTTGTCAGTATATTTTTAAAAAATCAAAAACACTTTAAAAGATATTGAAAACTTAAATATAATAAATAAGCTTTAAATAAATAAAAGAACTAAATTAGCTAACAATTTAACTATTTATCTATTTTTATTTTTCATAACTATTTCCCGTAGTTCTCTTGGATAGGTCGTCTGCAGGTAGTTTTTGATGTCATTGAGCCATTTGAGGGAATTCTTATTGCATATCAAACAATCGCCGTAGACTACTAAATCGGTAATCAAGTCTGAAAACAAATTTATTATTTTTATCTAAATATTTCATTAGTAAAAATGTAAGTTTTGACAAAACTTTTACATACCTTTGCATAACTTTACCATATTTGTAAAATTATTGCTCACAAAACTTTCGGCAGCTAATCGGCTAAACTCGTCATTTTTTTCCCCCTGCTCTTTTCTTAAATAATCAATCTTGTAATCAGCCGAACTGATTGAATTCACCGAAAAATTGTATTTTGATCGTTTGTGAAATTTTTTTTCGATGAGTTCCCATTCGTGAGGAAAATACTTCCTTATGTTTCGAGAATGGGTCTTTAATAACACTTTATCTTTGTAATCGTAGCTGTCTAATTGATTCCGCAAGAAATCTGGCAGGGCAACTGTAAATAAATTAAATTTTAGCAAAAATAATTTGTTAAAAAAATTCCATCTTAAAAATTATAAATGCAAATTTTTTTTTTAATAATTTTCTATACCTAATTAATTATTAAAAAAAAATTAAAAAAATTGTCAAAATTTGCCGATGATTTTAATGTCATTTTTTTCCAAAAATTGTAAAAATTAAATTAATATTTTATATATTATATTAAGATTTTTTGTATCAATTTTGGATGGCCGTAAGAAGTTTTGATTTCATGGCCAATTAAATGAATAAATAATAATAATAACTTACCAGCAAGAAATTCTGACACTGGAGTACAAGACTCTCGTTCAAGTAAACAATTAATCACTGGCCAATAATGTTCTAATATTTTTGTCGGAATACGATCATCTCTCTCTTGGATCGCGGTCTCACTGCAAAATACTGTACTCCCAAAAATAAAAACCAATAGTATTTTCATTATATTGAAACACTAGAGAAGAAACTTTTTAAAATTAAGGACTGACTATCTGTGAGCAAGCACGAAACTCTACTTGGTACGAACTACGAACAACGTCCGATATGTTCTTGCTCAAAGCATATAATAGGTACTGATGCTGCGTTCTTCCGGCTTCAACGAATATAATACATTTCAGGTATATAACGGAAATGCCGATGCGTAGGTAAATATTATCTCGTAAAATGAGATGACTACACTAACACAGCCGTATTAGCTGAAAAAAGAAAAATATTCTATCATACTTTCCTGGATTTTTTCAAAACTATTATGGAGTAGGGTGGACAAATTTTTTATGATACGTTCTACTGAAAAGTAAGATCAATAGGGACGATTACGTATTTTCTTATGCTGTAAACATCACAGGTAAATTTTCACACCCATCAATTGAAGTATGGAAGTCGAAAAATAAAATAGTCTGAGTATGTAATAAATTTGGAATTTTTTGGAGCGGAAAATATTGATTTTAATCCGGAAAATATTAAAATAGAGTTTTTAGATTAAATTAAATTTATTTAGTTGAAAATATTTCTAAAAAGTTATTTAAATTTGTAAATATTAATTATTTTTTTTCCAAAAAAATTTGTTCGAATAATTTTTTGTACGAAAAATTGTATCGTAACTTCCAAATTTTGGGTATTTTTTTTTTTTTGTTTGTTTACATTTAAATTTTTATTGAAAAACCAAAATAAATGTACAAATTTCTAATCTTCAATAATTTCCGGCGATATTTGAAGGATATAAGTATGACAAATGACTTTTAAGGATGAAACTAATGACATAATTATATTTTTCCCCTGTCAGGTATAAGATGTACCAGAGATAGAAGCGAGGAAAATCAATACAATGTTCGCTTCCGGTAACTTTAAATTTGAGATGTTTTTTTCGGTGAGCGGATGTACCGGAGATAAAAAATTACCTGATACTAAATGATTGTTAAACTAGAAAATAATGAGACTTTTCATAGAATTTGGGTTTTCACTTCCGGAGCTTGGAGAGGTAATAAAGTACGGCAAAGTTCAACAGATAAAGACGTCTCCAAACTTTGTGAATGGAGGCTAATGGAGAAGTTTTAGTCAATGGTAAAATACATTTTAATACTTTCAGGTACTTTATTCATTCAGAAACCCATCCCTATTACATTAATAATTTTGCATTAATTCATAAATCTAAATATTATTAGAACATTTTTTATTTCTTCAATTTTTAAAATCAAAACAATTTAATAACTTATTAAATGTTAATAATTTATGATGATAAGTATTTAGGCTGCATTCGAAAATGCTCTATCTCTAGATAAACGATTAAGAAATGACCTTGTATCTCGTGAACTATTGACATTTTTAAAGATGTAAGCTCATCCTGATGTTACGCTCATCAAGACCTTTCATTTGAGTACCTACATCAATTTTTCATATATTTTATATATTTATATATATTATATATATGTATATATGAAAAATATATAAAAAATGCATGTGGGTACTCAAATGAAAGCTCTTGATGAGTGT
This sequence comes from Cotesia congregata, assembly GCA_905319865.3. Lineage (NCBI taxonomy): Eukaryota > Metazoa > Arthropoda > Insecta > Hymenoptera > Braconidae > Cotesia > Cotesia congregata. The sequence continues at coordinate 839,669 of CAJNRD030001122.1, forward strand.
AACATCGGGATGAGCTTATATCTTTAAAATATATATTATATATATGTATATATGAAAAATATATGAAAATGCATGTGGGTACTCAAATGAAAGCTCTTGATGAGTGTAACATCGGGATGAGCTTATATCTTTAAAAACGTCAATATTTAAGAAAATACAGCGCAATTTAACAAAAGTCATTATTTAATAAAGCAAAATTTAAAGTAACATAGTGACTGCAAGGTTGCTAGTTAAATATGAACATTAATACTTCTATCAGTATTTTCTACTCACTGAAGTAACTAATTTATTTTTTCCGGTTCTTAACCAACTAACTTATTCGATTATTACAAAATTTTGCTTTTCAATTAACACTTTCGATTGTTGACGATTTGCTGAATAGCTTTGTTAAAAGTAACAAGAGCTCTGTTAACGCGTACTAAGAAGTATTTCAGTCTTTCAACGGTAAAATATCGTAATTTAGACACTTGAGAAGAAATTAACATATCTCTAACTACCTACGGAATGTATACAATGATTTGAATGCTCTTAAATAGAAGCCAATACACGACTAAACTATCAAGTCAAGCTAAAGCTAAAGGTCAAGTAACCAGATATGCCTACAAAGATGATTTCCTCGTTTGAGTGTTTGTTCTAAATCTATAGAAAGTTTTTAGTTTAGGTAAAACCGATGTAATACAAAAACGTGCCCAGTGAAGAGTTGAGATTTAAATCACATATCCGTAACTAGATAATTCAGCTGAATGGCTTTATTATCGGGATTGACAAGTTATTATTCACTCCATATCTATGAAGATCTTTATACACAAATCACTGTAATGAATGATACATAGATTTCTTTTTTCTTTATGAGCTTATATTACGTTATTTAACATGCATCGCTTCATTTTAAGGTAACTATATAATCTTTTTTTTTTTATTTTATCGATCTTTAACTCGTTTCTAAGGCGATTCAAGTCACTTCCGATCAATTATACAATAATCAAATCGGATAATAACTAATTTCACATCTTTTGAGCTTGTTTAATTTATTCATTACACAATTAATCATTTTTAAATATAAAAAATATTAAACAAAAAATTAAAAAATCAATAATAACATTTTTAAATTTTAGTTTTGATGTAAAATTTATTTATTATTTTTTAAGTACAGAATCAACAAATAAAAGCTTATAGAAAAATAATACGGGGGATAAAAAAATTTCTACAGCCGGAAACATCTGCTTCAATTCTAAACCATCATATTTTTTGTCAAAAAATGAATGACTATAAATCAAGGAGGATATTATACAAAGTTGTCACATCTCATCCTACTTTAAAGCCTCTGTATAAACATGAAAATAAATTGATAAATAATATAAATATAAAAAATTTAATACTAACTAATTCTTTTGAATTCTTAAATAACTTTTTAATTTCAATCGGATAATTCTAAAGAATAAAAAAGAATTCAAAAAAGTATGATGTGTGTATTATTAAGTAATTTTTCTACCGACAGAAAAAAAATAAAAAAATTGGCATAAATGATTATTTATCCTCCCTATACCTAATTATTTATGTTTATACAGTTCTCATCGTTATTTAGCAACACAATACAGTTTATCAGCAAGTGAGTATTTATTTACTTATTACTTCCTAGATACATCTAAAATATGTGTACGATCTTCCAAGACAAGTATAGAGAATCGCATAAATTTAAATGATCCCTTCCCACACCTATGATATAATACGATACCGACAATAAAATAATTCCTGCACTGCGACAGTAGAATAAATAAAAAATCTCATTTTTTTGTACACTGTATTTAGAGGATATTAATGTATTAATAAAACATTTTTTCTTAGTTTGATAAATCAATAAATTTTGATATTAAAAAATTGCATTATTTTATTTAATTTTTATAAGTAGCATTGTTAGAAAAATTATCTATAATAAAATATTTATTAAAAAAACCTAAAAATTGCCATATAAAATAAATATTTAAGTAATTAATTTCTTTTAATTAAACGTTAGTAATGTTAATAATTTATTACTTTTTACTTTTTGCAAAAAAGTTAAAGTTTTGGGAAAAATAAAATTAAAATTTATAAAACTAAAATATTTTACTTAAATAAATTTAAATTATAAAAAAAATAAATTATTTAAATTAATGTATTTATTATTGAAAAAAAAAAAAATAAATAAATAAATTATTATAATGACACTAGCGATAGGGAATAAATTGAGTAAAAGGTCGTACTTTCTCTTAAACAAACGTACAGTATCTCCGGCTTCTTCCTATTTATCCAGTAAATCACGATTAGACGTGCACGACCGCCTAGAAAACGTCAAATGAAAATCGTAAGCCAACACCCAAAACCACATGTTAACAGCCGGTAAATAATAACAACAAGTCAAGTAAAATAAACATTATTTATAAATTATAAATATAATCACCCGTCATTAAGCTTGTAATTAATGCATTAATTAAACTGACCAACAAAATAATTAATATTTATATTTCATTTTCCGGTTTGGCTTTCTTTAGTAATTTAAACTTTAATTTTCTTCTATCGATAAATCACCGGGATTATCTTCTTTTTCTTCTCAATTAGTTATTATGTGGGTTTGAAGCATAAATGTCGCAAAACGCCATAGAAAAATAAACGCCGTGCAGTAAAATGAAAAAAAAAAATAACATTTAGCTACACCACAAACTTTCTCGAGTTCTTTCCGCACTCAAAACTCGCCTACATCTTGTATTTATATTTATATCATGCTTAAAGTCATTTTACTTGCTATTGCTTTGGTTAGTTATATGCTGCGTCATGTTCTTGGCACCAGAACAGATGGTACTTATATTATATATAGATATATCATTCAGTATAGATACTGATAATCGAATATTATTTAATGCTCCTTTGAACACCTTGACTATCGATACAACTCAGGTGATTTAATATGAGAGTGAAGAAATATTTGCAATCATTATAATAAATATTATTTAGATGAAAATGATAAATGATAACTTTTGTTATAAATTTTTAAAAATATTGATTTATTAAATTGTCAACAATAAATATTTCAACGGAAGCGCGCAAAGCGCGTTCGATTTTTTCATATATTAAAATCACAGAAAATTTAATCAAATAAAATTTTTACAACATAAAATTTTCTACATTGAAAAAAAAAATTTATTTGAATCGAGAGAAAAATTCTTGAACCAAGAAAATAATTTTCAAGAGTCTCATTTCATTGTCTTGATTAAAGATTAAAAAATTTCTTGAATGAAATAAAATTTCTTAGTTAAAGAATTTTTCTACCCAAGTAAAGAAGATAAAATTCTTCAAAATTATTTACTTGATTCAAGTGAATTTTTTTTTCTGTGTACAAATTTTATAGGAATAATTTTTTTATACGACCATTTGTTTAAATAATAGAGCTCGCTAAAGTTGAATAAAAAAATTTAATATCAACGCTGAAAAATGTAAATTAAAAAATTTTATTTATAGAAAAATAATTCTGAAAAATTAATCAAGCATCTATAATAATAAAATATCATTGAGTTTTATGAATACAAATCAATGATTGACCTTCGTATTTTTTGTATAGAAAAAAATGTTTGTAAGGAAAAAAATCTTTTTTTTTTGTCCCATTCACTCGAAAAGATCATTGACCCTATTGATCTTTAAAAAATTGTGTCAATAAATAAATTTTTATCACAAAAAAAAATTCTTGTAACTCAAATTTTTCTGTAAAAATCGTCCATATTTTTTTTTTTTTCAATACGAATAAAATTAAAGTAATCATTAAGGAGTGTTATATATTAATTAAAATATCCTATCGACCGACTAATGACTTTCCAAAGGAAAATACTTTTCACAGTTGACAAATAATAAAAAAAAAGTAACATTTTTTTTTTTTAGTCAATTGAGAGTAGTCTAATATACTCTGTCAATAGGACAAAGTATATCTTATTACACTGGATAATATACGTCAACTTTCTCGATGGACAAAACAGCATTCTCGATTTCCGAGGCTTTGAGATCTACTCTTTATAGTCACGTGATCGGTAAACGTGAAAAATCGCTAGGTATCTTTACTGTGTACTGAGCATTAAGCATTAAGCCGTAAGCAGCATCGAAGGAAGTACAACGAAAAAAAAAAGACAAAAATAATAATAAATAAATAACAAAAAAAAAAGAGAGACCGGTTTTGACGCGGAGTTTTATGATCAGCCTTTTTTGATCGTAGATTACCGATTACAAATACTTCCGTCGAAATTGTTCTGCTTGCAATGTAATGAGTGGAGAAAGAGATTAGATATATGATTCTCATTCTGGAATAACATCTATCGATGGTGAGCTCAATAGTGTGTATAATAATCCATTTATATACAAATGAATAATTTTATTGTCAATTTAAAAAATATATATGAGCGCGTTCAATAAAAGTGAAACGTCCCCAAAGGCGATCCTTTCACCCTCAAGTCGCCTCTCCCTCGTTATTTATTTATATACAAATTCGTTTTGATACTGATAGCGCTTGTCCAAGAAAAAACATTTATCCTCTACACCTATATACACACACTTACGATTGTATAACGTGTAAAGTAATCGGCTAAACAGTATCATTCCTTTTTAGTAATCGCTAGAGTAAGTTAAGTCTTTAACCCTAAATGGCAGACTGAGAAAATTTCTTCGTATTAGGGAAAGTTCAATGCATAATACTCTAATTTTTATTTTACGTTTGACTAAAATTTTTTTTGGTTTAAATAAATGCACTGATAGAAGGATTTATTAACTATTAATAATTTAATTTATTTGGAGACAATTATTTAATTTATTAAATTTTAATAAATATTTTTTAACATTCAAAAATATTTATTGACATTTAATAAATATTTTATCAATTGTTGATAAATATTTATTAAATCCTATGATGTTAAAAAATTATTTATTAACAGTTAATAAAGCTTATTAAATATAAACAAATCCTTTTATCAGTGTGTTTTTATTTATTTTATGAATTATTCAGTTCGGATTAATTAATTAATTCAACAATACTGTACCAATATTTGTCTCTGATTAATTTTGATAAGATTTTTTTTTCAATCTCAATTGAGAATATTGAGATTTAAAAATGATTTAAATACAGATCAATCGTTTGATTATTGTAATAGAAATAGTCTCTCATTTATCACTTGCAACCCACGCAATTTAAAATTCACATGACATTCACATTTATCCCCAACCCAATACAATAACATAACACAAATTAAAAACCGGCTTTTACGATTATTCTAGCAGTGACAGAGTTTAACAACAAAAACCAAAGTATGTCGTATGTCGTATAGAATTTTACTTGACTTTGAATAGTATATTACACAGTACACAATACATAATGTATATTGCCTTTGCTTACGGGTTACAGGACAACAAGATCTTGCGATTTACAGGTGGACCTGCAGTAAAGTATAAGTAGTGTGTAACATCGCAACGAGATTCTTACGTGGCTCTTAACTCGATGACATAATGCCACAGCGAGTTGTACGTAATCCCAGCATCTCAAGACAACAACTTTTTTCCCAAACTCAATATTATGTCGCGATCAAGAGAAACCTTGATTTGATGAAAATTAAAATGTATAATATCGGTGACAAAATTCTTTTATATGGCCATGTATGACCTCATTTGATTTTACATGGCTATATATGAGAGCAAAAAATTATTTATTATAATTTTTCATTTTTATTTAGAAATTTTTACGTCAATTAACATCTTTTATTAAATAAAAATTAGTTAAAGAGTAGATTAAACTAAAAACCAACAGTGAAGTTTTTTTAGGAGAGTCATAAGATTATTTTTCTTTTTTTATTGATAGTTTTAATGTTTTTACATTATTAATAAATTGTGAAGAATTTCATCATAGGTGCTTATTTTCATATTTTTTTTTTTTGTTAATATATTTTGTGTTTTAATTTTATTAAACTTACTTAAATAACAATTTTTACAAAAAATCATCTTAAATATTCTTCCAAAAAGTAAAAAAATTATTTTTATTTCATTACATAATTCCGCAGAATTAACTGTCTAGTAGCGAGAAGATTTAGCGACAATGCGCCACCTGTTGGAAATTTTAAGTACTAATTTCAGTCAAAAAATTATAAATTGCAAATTTCGGCATGAATTTTACCTCATAATGCAAAATATCGTCTATATTATATCTACTTAATACAAATTACCCTCACTTACTGATAATTGCACTGACATTATCCACGTTAATGGATTATAAAATCTCTCTAGTGCACTAAATTATCCCCAGCATCAAAATAAGTACTGTGGAGTTATAATATGGACAAAGCAGAAGAAAAGTCATATTTAAGTATGCACGCAATTAAAATCTAATTGATTAAAAAATAATAATAATATGTCGGATAATGAGGAAAAATAGACGCGCAATACAGATTGTTATTTATTTATCTTTTTGATGTAGCATTTAGTAGCATCTTCTCACGAATAATTATGAACTACTTAAAGTATGATTTCGGTCGAGGCCGTTCAATGAGACTAAGCCGCCTACCACCAAATTACAACATCGTGGTTATTAATTATAATTGCTGCGCATGACCTATGAAAGCAAGAGAGATTTTAAAACTATTATGTATTAGCTAATTGTAAGATAGATCGGTCCTAACTACTCATTGCTCACTACTCACTACAAGAGATAAAAAATGATAATAGTCTTAGTTTTATCCTTCGTCATTGCTCATTGCGTTTATTTTTCGTTATTATTTTAACAACAAATCGTTAATCATTCTATTCAATACTAATATGTAACGCTTTAATGAGTATAAAAAGAAGCCAATACATATATTTGTCAGGACTTCTGGTCTCGAATTGGATATTTTCAAGGAGAGAGTTATGGAAATATTTATTTGCGTGAGAAAGAAGTTGTGAAGCGGCAACCTTCGCTGTTTTATGAATTTTCCATGTGGGAAGAAATTATATTACGAAATGAAATAATTTTTGTGATTATTTTACAGTTTTAAAAGAGGTGGATGAAATTTTTTCTTATCTTATATTAGTTAAAGAATTTTTCTACTTGAGTTTTTTCTCTTTAATTGGGTTAATTTTTAGTTTACTTAAAAAGTATCACTTTATTTAAAATTTATGTCAGCAACTATTGTGATTTATATATTCATTTAATCTCGAAAATTGGTTGAGGTTGTTATCCTTGGTTCGAATAAAAATAAATATATAAACAACAGTACCAACTAAATTACATGTACATGGTTATTTTCCACTAAAAATATGTGGAACTTTCTTGAGTTGAAAAATAAAAAAAAAAAGTAAGTAAATCATAATATACGTAATAAAAATAATAATTTTCTTGACAAAAAAATTAGATAATGAATGAAGACATCGATTTATGATGATAAAAGAGTTTAATGATCAGAAGTAACCGTGATACAGTTAACCGAACATGAAATGCAAATTATTTAAAAAACAATAAAATATAGCGAGTTTGCAAGTGATGATCGCCAGATCAGATTTATAATCGCGGAAATGTGATTTAGTTATACATAAAACCGGATTTGTGACTTGTAACTCGATATAAAAACGTGTAATAACGACTTTTATTTATAAACCGGCAGTATCCTCGCCCGATTTGCCGTCGATATATACAATTTTTAACGAAATATTATTAATGTTATTTTTATTGCTTACTTTCAGAACCGCAACTGCCATTAAACGCTATCGTAGAAAAATAAAAATTCTGGTTTAACCAGAATTCTAATAATGTTGCCCGAACATATTAAGACTTTAAATTATAATTTACATATATTGTATAAATTTAAACTGTTAAAAATAGGGAGTCAATTTTACTTCCATCACTTTGAGTAGCTTGCCGTGACTTGTAAGCTCTAAATAAATAAAATTTTGCTTTATTAAATTAACGACTATTGTTAAATTGCACTGTACTTTTTTAGCTATTCACGTTTTTGAAGATATAAGCTCATCCTGATGTTACACTCATCGAGAGCTGTCATTTGAGTACCCACATGCATTTTCATATATTTTTCATATATACATATATATATAATATATATAAATATATGAAAAATTGATGTGGGTACTCAAATGAAAGGTCTTGATGAGTGTAACATCGGGATGAGCTTATATCTTGAAAAATATCATTTAGTTGACAAGATAGTAAAGTCGGTTCTTAATTATTGATATTTTTAAAGATATAAGCTCATCCTGATGTTACACTCATCAAGAGCTGTCATTTGAGTACCCACATGAATTTTTCATATATTTATATATTTAATGTCAATAGTTCACAAGATACAAAGTAATTTCTTAATTATTGATATTTTCAAAGTATAAGCTCAAAGTCAGTTCTTAATTATTGACATTTTTAAAGATTAAGCTCATCCCGACATTACAATCATCAAGAGCTTTTATTTGAGTACCCACATCAATTTTTCATATATTTATATATCTTATATATATGTAAATATGAAAAATATATCAAAATGCATGTGGGTACTTAAATGAAAGGTCTTGATGAGTGTAACACCCGGATGAGCTTACATCTTAAAAAATGTCAATAGTTCACAAGATACAAGGTCATTTCTTAATTATTGATATTTTTAAAAAACTGGCCATAAAATTTTGCTTGTTCTCTTAATAATATAGATTACGTTAAAATCTCTAGATATGCATTTTGTAATTCTTTAATTACTAAGACGTAATATTAAACTATAAAATAACATAATTATTCAAGAGTTAATTTAATAGTTAGAATTAATGATTACCGCACATAGTAAAAAATAAATACACATGATAGTTGAGCACTGAGTACTCTTCACTGATTAACCAGTGACGTGAGTGCGATTACCGGCTTTGCATAAATTGCAAAATGTAATAGATGTGTTTAATATACATAATAGTAATAGTAATAGTACACCAATAATGATTAAAATTGCACGTCAGGTAAATGGACTCCTTACTCCTAAGCTGTCTATCGTTCTTAAGCTCACTTGCTTTTTAAATGTTGGAAATAACAAGTCTAATATCTGTTTCTGCTATAAGTGTAAGTAGATTGAATTAAATCGTTCTTTCCATATAACATGCGATCTATACATGTACACTGTATAGTAAAATAACGTGGCCTGCCACGTGAGTAAACTCTAGACAGACGACCTACGTATTGTTTTTTTTTTTTTTTAATATATATGCTTTATTCTAGGTTGTACTTTTATTTAAATTGTGCAAGTTTAAACAATGATATAACTGATTATTTAAGGCGTGTCCGCTAAATAATCTAGTTCAATAAATTTTTTTAAAATAAAAAAATAGAAAAATTTTTAAGTGAAATTGGACATTATAGAACCGGTCGAAACTCTTTAACTGTTTCCTGTAATATGGAGCAAAGTACTTAGAAAAAATATCGACCGAAAAAAACGTTAAGTATGGCTACTTAGCAAGTTGCACAATTCATATTTTTTATCGGAGTTTTAATAACTATACACATGATTTATTTTGCACTAGAAGCGTGAATGCTTAAAATATAGTCTGATAGTTTGAAAATTTCTCGTGGATTTGCTCATATCCGACAGTTTAACATTTTTTACAGTACTGTGGTAAGATTAATGACATTCTATCCTATTGATAATTTAATCTATATTATTAAAAAAACAAGCAAAAATTTTGTGGCCAGTGTATTTATATGATAAAATGGGTTTTATATGATAAAAAATATTTAGACTCCATTCAAAAATGCTCTATTTCTAGATAATTAAAAAATGACCTTGTATCTCGTGAACTATTGACATTTTTAAAGATATAAGCTCATCCTGATGTTACACTCATCGAGATCTTTCATTTGAGTACCCACATCAATTTTTCATATATTTATATATATTATATATATGTATATATGAAAAATATATAAAAATGCATGTGGGTACTCAAATGAAAGCTCTTGATGAGTCTAATATCCGGATGAGCTTATATCTTTAAAAATGTTAATATTTAAGAAAATACAGTGCAATTTAACATAAGAAACGACCTCGTATCATGAATTATTGACATTTTTAAAGATATAAGCTCATTCCTATGTTACACTCATCAAGACCTTTCATTTAAGTACCCACTTCATTTTTTCATATATTTATATATTATATATGTATATATGAAAAATATAAAAATGCACGTGGGTACTTAAATGAAAGCTCTTGATGAGTGTAACATCGGGATGAGCTTATATCTTTAAAAATGTCAATAGTAAAAAAAGTACAGTGTAATTTAACAAAAATCATTATTTAATAATGGAAAATACAATCTATAATAAATTTTTTTTGAGTCAACTCTCTACCATCGAGAAAATTTAATAGGTATGCGCCGTCTGTTAATGACTTTTGGTACTACCCAGTTAAATAAAAAATGCAGCAGTTTTATAATTCAAATATTCATAACTTGTACTATTTTACTTTTGTACAATCAATTTTAAGCAATCCTAAATGATTAATTATACAATTAAAAACCTTAGCTCACACCTAGACATAAATAACCGAATAAAAAACGTTTCACAGCTCATAATATTATAATTTATCCTATCCGGAATAAAACAGCCTGGAATTTATTCAAAATATTTATTGATACGACGGGCGTTGTTAGTATAATATAATATGTATAATGTGTAATTCGAACTTTCTTTAATTAGATTTATTGATCGGGAAATTCAAAGCTTTGGAAATAATTCCCACGATCCCCGGAGATAACAATGCTTGAGACAGGAAGGAGAGAGTCGTTATAAAGGTATAGTACTGTACACCCGATTCGGTTCATTTATACTGAACTCGGCTGAACTAACTTGATCTTGTACGGACACACATTCATTATTACTCTATGTACAAATGACGTACTAAACAGTTTAAATTGGTCGAGTCAACCGCTAAGAAAATTGTTAACTAACCATGTAGAGAGTTTAGTACACATACTTCTCATAATTATTATCTAGGGGTATACTATTATAAAGTATTTATAATGTAATATATGTTATTTTATTTTTATTGTTTGGTAGGTAATATTATCTTTCATCCTCATTGATTTATTATTTATTTATTTGATGCTTGTCATCATTCATATTTACTCTAACCTTGATAATTAAAATTTTATGACTAATCCGCCGCAGTCATCACTTATCACTTATTATTTATTTATGTTATTACTGCTGTCAATTTTCTGATAGAATCTTTAATGAAATTTTGCTTTATTAAACAATGAATTTTGTTAAATTGCACTGTACTATCTTAAATATTGATGCTTTTAAATATATAAGCTCATCGCGATGTTACACTCATTAAGAGCTTTCAGTTGAATACCCACATCCATTTTTGATATATTTTTCATATATACATATATATAATATATATTTTAAAGATATAAGCTCATCCCGATGGTATACTCATCAAGAGCTTTCATTTGAGTACCCACATGCATTTTTGACATATTTTTCATATATTTATATATATAATATTTATAAATATATAAAATATATGAAAAATTAATGTGGGTACTCAAATGAAAGGTCTTGATGAGTGTAACAGCGGGATGAGTTTATATCTTTAAAAATATCATTAGTTGACAAGATACAAGGTTATTTCTTAATTATGTAATATATACTTGAAAGATATAAGCTCATCCCGATGTTACACTCATCAAGAGCTTTCAGTTGAGTACCCACATGCATATTTTATATATTTTTCATATATTTATATATATTATATATAAATATATAAAATATACGAAAAATTGATGTGGGTACTCAAATAAAAGGTCTCGACGAGTGTAACATCGGGATGAGCTTATACCTTTAAAATATATATTATATATGAAAAATATATCAAATAACTTGCAATGACACTAAATTTTACTAAAAAAATGATTATCCTGGAAACAAAATTTTTCTTATTCTCTTAATAATATAAATTATTTTTTTTTTTAAGTTTTGTTGATAAATTCTAACGTAAAAAGTGAAAAATAATAAATTATTATTGTTAATTAAATAAAATTAATTACTCTAATATTACTAAAAAAGAATATTTTAATAAAAATGAAGGATTTCCGCAATTGGAAAAATTCATTTAATTCCTGTATCGTTTCATAAGAATCGTTCAAGTTTATAAAGTACGAAAAAATTAACGACTCGTAGATCGATTACAAGACGGCATCTGAGTATTTTACTACTGAGGATGTCAAATAATAAAATATATACAACTATATAACTACAGTCGTAGAACTGATGAATGATTATTTAATAAATAGTGTGAAAATAGCGGAGAAAACATCTGGCACATTCTTACAGTAAGACACAGCTTCTCAGTAACGTAAGGCGAGCAAAAAATAAGAAAATAAAAAACATCAGTTACGGGACTCCTTCGATATGAATGTTGCAAGTCGAGGAAACCCTCTTGATCTTACGCAACTCACACACTTATACGGAACGGCCCTCTATACTCGTGCCACGCCTCGATGTATGTAAGACCGACTTGCGATATTTTTTTAACAGGTGTCCCACTTCCCCATGACCTCCATTTAAAGTATACTAAATATTTATCGTACAAAACAAATACAATATATATTATGCGACATAAATCGCGAATATATTGAACTTGATAGCATAGAAAATTTTTTTAATAATTATTATTTTTTTTTATAAAAAATATATACCTAATAAAAAATAATTACCTGATTATAAAAACAGATTATTGATACTCGAGTATTTAAAAGATAATTTAAATCCATCAATACGCATGTTTAAAATTTTTATAAAGATTTATTCATGAAGATTAATATCTATATTTGCGCTATCTATAAAATTACGATTCGTAGTTAGCATTTTTAAAATTCATATAAATAGCTATAAATAGTTATGCCAATAAAATAAAATGTTGTTATAAACACGTCGAATATTTATTACAATAATTTATTGTAATATTTTAATGCGTTCGCTCGCTATATTTTCTAATATAATATATTGTGAGACATTTGATATTAAGTAATAGACAGTATTAAATAGAAAAAAAGGTCCACTTGAGCCAAGAAAATATTTTTCTTCCTAATTATTTTCTTGAGCGAAAAAAAAATTTTTTTTTGACAACAAATTTTACTTATTCCAACAAAATTAATTCTCTTGCTTTAATAAATACGTATCTTGATCCAAGAAAATTTATTTAAGTCAAGAAAATCTTGTTGTTTAGAGAAAATTCAGCCTCGAAGCTCCAAAAAATTTAGTTCTTGATAGAAGTTAATTTTCTTGTCTTGAGAAAATTTCTCTCTTGCTCCAAAAAATTAAATATAAAGTAGATGAGTTATTATAAAGAAAATTTACCCATTAAATGCTTAATTAATTAAATTATGAGTTTGATAATTTAATTAATTAATTAATTAAAATGATAAAGAAAAAAATTAATTAATTATTTGATTATGTAATAAAAATATCCTGAAATCTCTTTTAAAAATGAAAAATGAGTTTTACTTTAAAAGATATGACGAAGATAAAAAGAGGCGAGAGTCAACACTTCCTGAATATAATACACCTTGCACAAGAAATGTGTTTTGTTTTTATCTTGTCCCTCTCGATTCAGCTTACGATGGCCTGACACCCACGCGAAACAATTTAAAGTCCCCATCAGCCAGGAGTTGAGTATCCCGCGACTTCCTTGACCCAGAAGAGGCTTTACTTAACTGAGAGCTACGTGGATAATAATATGTACTGATATGAAAGACTTCTTAATATCACAGAAAGAGAGATGAAACGTTAAAGTGAAGAATTTTAAAAATAGAAAGATGAACTGTCTTATGACCAGTCAACCAGTGATGATCCGTTCCACTGGAACAGGTGCTTTCAACAATGGACAATAAACTTAACAGTATTTGTACTTGTAATTGTTTGGTTGTAACAACTATTACTTGAACTAGCACTAGGTTATATAAATTTATTACTAGAGAACACGGCATTTACAGGAATAATGAAATCAATATTGATTCTATAAATAATATATATGTATGAGCATTGCTATGCTTAAATCTGACGGATAGAAAGGAATCGTAAAAAAATAAATCAAGGTTGCGCGGTACGTAAGTGCTTTATTTTCAATGCAAGTACCTTCTGGGTTTATGGGTGTGTTTTTCACTCTGCAATTATTTTTTTTTTATTGGGACAAAAAACGTGTTATTTTAATTTTATATTCAAGATAAATTATCAAGGCGATTTTTTTAACAATTTTTCAACTTTAGTAAATTAATTATCTATATTATTTAAAAAATAAGTAAAATTTTATGGCCAGAATAGTCATATGATAAAATCGTTTTTAAAATGACCTTGTATCTTGTGAAATATTGACATTTTTAAAGATATAAGCTCATCCCGATGTTACACTCATCGGGACCCTTCATTTGAGTACCCACATCAATTTTTCATATATTTTATATATTATATATATGTATATATGAAAAATATATAAAAAATGCATGTGGGTACTCAAATAAAAGCTCTCGATGAGTGCAACATCGGGATGACCTTATATCTATAAAAACGTCAATATTTAAAAAAGTACAGTGCAATTTAACAAAAGTCATTATTCAATAATACAAAATTTTTTTCTATTTATAGTCACGGCAGTGACAGTTTTTACTAAATGCAATAAATCATAACAACAAAAATGTAGACCTGAATACGATGTTACCATCGAAATTTCCCCTTTGATGTGGATCAACCATCAACTCCGTTACTTGAACATTAAGTGTACTGATAAAAATCCCTTTTTTATCAGTACATTAATTCATTTAATTGAATTGATGGCTATAATAATAATTACGATTGTCAATAATGAAATATTGATGTTAAATATATCGATGGTAAATGGCATTTGAAATGAAAGTAGACATTCGTCGCTCCCGAAATCGGTCAGGACACACGCACGTTACTCAGCGAGAATCGAGAATCGAGAATATAATCCCGATGTGCCAGGCGATATAATATACCTTTACTCGCTTATATACCTTTCACCCCAAACCCAACCCAAGTCCAAGTCCAAACTCACCTTTTTTCGACAGAGTCTCGTTATACAAAGCGTGTACGTCCTCAGGGCTTAACTTCTTTGATAATATCTCTTGATTTGCCGCGCAAAGCCCAAGAGTAACCTCCATCAATTTACAGTAACGATCGTATCGATCTTGCCGGGTCGTAGGCCACAATCGACAACTCTTGTATCATTTATTATTATCATTACAATAAAACATTACGCAGCATTAGCAAATGTAAACGCATAGATCACTTTTTTATAAAGCGCAATCGATTTTTTGTCGACAAACATTTTGTTTAAATTAATTTTTTTAAATTACAGCTGGTTAAATTACACCAGTTTAAATTCTTTGCCCTTATTCCCTTACGCTGTTGATTACTCGCCGCAAACGCAAACGTGATCAGCATTTAACTTTCCGTTCTCGATATAGGTACAGTACACTCATGACAAATTATCTCAATGTCGAAGTTTTTATGCATGCCCATTACTTTTTGTTAATATATTTAAGTTTAACTTTAACTTAGCCTCCATTTATTTTTGTCTTTTTTTTTATTGACATTGACTTTCCCATACTGATATTAATACGCATTTTAATAATATAAATAATAATAACAAGAATATATTTTTCATTACAGTTTATACACTCAAGTCTTATTGAAAATGAGAGTAAAAGTCCATTACATAATTTACCGGTTGAAAAGGTACTCGGTACAAGAGATTACCATTGATAAAACTTGCTTTTTTTTATTTTTATTTATACTGCTATTTACGTAAAGATCATCGGCCAAATACATTTAATTATTTTTATCAACTAATTTTAAGTTTAAAATTTTTTTTTCTTCACTATAAACTTTGATAAAAATCCATTAAATAATTTATACCTAAAAATTTTAAGTATGTAAAAAAAACTAATCATAAATTTTGCAAAAAGTAATTTATCCTTTCAAAAAATAACAAAGTCAATCATCTTAATGGTTTTAGATCCCGTATGAAGGTCGTGATACATTTTTTTTATTTTCTAGCTATCTGGATTGTTATTTGTTGATAGTGATAGTTATTACGTTCACTTTCGAATACTAGAGATTGTTATTATTATCACAGTACTGTTGTTTAGAAAGACGAACAAAATTTCAAATTAAAATGTTTTATTTTTTTCTCGACAGTATTTTATATTTTTTTCAAAATTTTCACTTACTGAGAAAGCTTCAAAAATTGTTTTTTATATAAATATAATTGTATGAGAACAAGGTAAGATTTAAAAATAATTTTTTAATTGTCTTTATCGTTATTGGAAAGAAAATAAGTTTAAAATTGGCAGAAAAGTTCTCAAAATTTTTAATAATAATATTTTCTTCTCTAAAATTGATGAAATATATATTTGTATAGTATAATATATCGAAAAAAATTACTTAAAGTATTTTTAAGTGATACAATTGATGATATTTTACGAGAAGAATGAAAATATTAAATATTCTATTTCATAAGTCTGGCTATACAATAAAAATTTACGTAATTATTGACAAAATAAAATTTAAAAAGTGACATGGCCTCCAAAATAAAGTAACTACTAACCACTAGAAATGATTCAAACTAAAACGATTCAAAAGCTCTTGACTGTATAGTAATTTAAAGACTTTTGTGTAGATACATATATTTTTGCTTATGAATGTATAATGAGAATGAACACATACTACCGATCCTGAACTAAACAGTCCAGGGGATATTCGCTCAACTGGAACGTAAGAAGAGACTGTTTTATTTGTAAAAGGAGTATATATAAGTAAGAAACTACGAAATATGTGCACAGTAAAAAATTTTGCGTCAAAAAATTTTTATGTTAAATATTTAACACTTTTTTATGTTATTATTACAAAATAAGCGTTAAATATTTAACACAAAAATTGTTAACGCTAAGTTTTTTGACGGAAAATTTTATTTACTGTGTGTAATACTCGGCCACCAGGAATGCAATCCCACACATAACACATTATACATAAAATACCTGCTATATCTCTCTTGAAATAAATTTGGCGTAAATATATTACACGGTAAGAAATATAAATGTGTGAAATTGAAAGGGCACATATTACATTAATGGAGAGATTTACCCGCTAAGTCCTTAGGTTATCTTAAGCTTCTTTCAACGAGTCTTAAAAACGTCATGACAGTGCATGTATGAAGATATCAATTTTAATGGAAGAAATGTTCATAAACTTTCTTACCAATTGTTATTATTTTTATATTTATTATTATACTATAAAGTATCCATTTATTATTCTTTATCTGATAATTTATGGCCCGTGACCGTGAAACAAGATCAAGGATCTTGAGATGCATTCTCACGATTTATGATATGGATAATCTTAAATACATATATCTATCTGGTATATGTACTTATTGCGATTAATTAATCTATTATAATTGTTATTAACTATCAATTCTCTATTGAGATATCTTTTGAATATCAAATAGAGAATGATTTATTTATATTCTAATTAATATTTTTAATTTCATTTTTAATTAAATAAATTAATGTAAACGGTTGAAATAATTGACCTAATAAAAAAACAAATTTTTTTTATATTTTAATTCTAAAAAAAATTTTTGTAATTTTTATACTTAAAAAATCGGAACATTTTTTAATTTATATTCTAATTAATATTTTTAATTTAATAAATTAATTTAAACAGCTAAAATAATTAACGTAATAAATTTAAAAAACAGATTTTTTTTAATTCTAGTCCTTGGAAAAATTTTCGTAATTTTTATAATTTTTATAGATAAAAAATCGAGACACTTTTAAATTTATAGCGCGAAACATATCGACTTTTGTAATAAACGACTCTACCTACTGAACTTGACCTAAGAGAAATAGAATTGCTTAAAATGCCGCTAGGTGTCATCATTCAATCCTTCCAGATATATAGCAGAGTCATATGTTATAGGCTTATTGTTATACATTGTAGTTAGTTACGTTATTAGTTATTTTATACATTTTTTATTCTGTAAAATAATTAGTGGTATTTATTATTAATTTAAAAAAATTAATTAATTCTCATTAATAAATAACTAATTTTCAGTGTGTGTTATTTTGTAAATTTGTTTTTTACGTGCCCTATTAAGTGAAATTGTATATTAGCTAAAAAATAGGTTAGAAATCTGTGATTTGGGTCCAAAAGTGTGTTAATATAAATTTATACTAATTACAAATAAAAATCAAAAATGTCTGAACGACCAAATGACCATAGAAGAAAATGGAACCACGAAGACTACGAACAACTGGCTCTGGAGCGTGCCAGACAAGAAATCGCAGACGAAGAGCTTGGACTTCTTAAAAAACCCGCAGTCCAACGCGAACTGCTTAAGCCAAGAGACTACAAAGTAGACTTAGACTCTAAGCTTGGAAAAACGGTTGTAATAAATAAAAACACCGCTTCTTCCCAATCGGGTGGGTATTATTGCAATGTCTGCGATTGCCTCGTCAAGGATTCCATCAATTTTTTGGACC
The DNA here is from genome assembly GCA_905319865.3 of Cotesia congregata. Classification (NCBI taxonomy): domain Eukaryota; kingdom Metazoa; phylum Arthropoda; class Insecta; order Hymenoptera; family Braconidae; genus Cotesia; species Cotesia congregata. The sequence goes on from CAJNRD030001122.1 coordinate 858,257, forward strand.
ATATTAATGGGAACAAACATCAGAAAAATTTGGGAATGTCCATGAAGATCGAAAGGTCGACTTTGGATCAGGTCAAAGCTCGATTTGCGGCTAATAAGAAGAAGCTGGAAGAAAAGAAGAAGGATTATAATCTTGAGCAGCGTGTCAAGGAGCTGGAGGAGGAAGAGGAGAAGCTTAAGGAGTACCGCAAGGACAGGAGGAAGGAAAAGAAGCGGAAAATTGAAGAAGCTAACCAAGAAGAGGAAGAAGCTAGAACTGCGGGGTGCGATGATATGGCCGCCATTATGGGGTTCTCAGGATTTGGATCCAAGAAAAGTAAAAGTGGAAAGAAATAATCTTAATTTTAATATTGATATATGACTTATTTTTTTGTAATTTAAATTGGGAAATAAAATTTTACTGATTGATTTATTGGAATTGATTTGGTTTTTTATTAATTTAATTTAATTTAATTAATCCGATTATTTTTACATTGACCGTGAAGAAGATCAAGGTTCCGGAATGTATTTTTATCGCTAATTAAACTTTTATATTCATAAAAAATATTGATATAATTTTTTTTAAGTCTCGTATTATCTTCTATATTTTTTAATATTGTATTAAGGCTTCCGTGTTTAAAAATTTTTAGATGCAAAGTGCAGCAAACTTTCTCTGACAGTTACTTACAATTTAAATACATATCTTTTGAAACGTGAATCATCAGGTTTTAGTTTCTTTATTATGTTTTGACTATCACTTTTTAACGGTTTGAGTTTTAAATATGTTTTTATTTACATAATATTGAATGAAGTTTTGCGCTTGGTTAGTACGGCTGGCCCATTTAAAAATACAATTTTTAGATCTTATTTTTCGTTCTTTAAGGAGATCCAAGTATACTCCTAATGTAAAGAATATCTATAAAAAAATAATACGTAGAAATACTTTTGTTATCTTTAAATTAATTAATAACATTACTAATAAAAAATATAGCACTCTGAATTACCGGTATACACTTGACAACACCGCAAGAGTCTCCCTAACCTTCAAATTTATTTATGTTTACTGTCTAACTAAAATGACTAAGATTTTCTAGCATTTAAAAAATCGCGGTTACTTATGCGCCGAGTAACTGCGCAAGCGGTGTTGCCAAGTCAAATACAAGACTTTAAAAAACGCAAGTTCCGAGTGATTTTTCATAAAAAATATAAAATATCTCCGTAATACCTTCGGAAAGCTACTTTTTTATTGTTTTAATCTTTAGCTTATTATTTTTTCAATCAAATTCAATAAAAATAAAATTCTTTTTAAATCATTAATTTAATTGCATTAAATTCTTAACTTAACTTCTCTATTTACCTTCATGTAAAAATTACAATTTTCAAACCTAATTATTTGATTAAATATCCCGAAAAACTGTTTTTTAATTTTTTTTTTATTAATTATTAGGCTACGTAGATTGAATTTACAAATTTTCTTAAATTAATCATAAAAAATAATTAAAATTCTAAAAAAAAAATATCATTTAATTGTCAGGCTTAACATTTTATTTTATTTAAAAAAAAAAAAAATAAAATACAACCAATTATTTATAATAGATTCAAGAAAAAACTTGGGAAGAATCCGAAGAATTTAAGTTTCTTACACTTTAATTACTCTCGGAAGTAATTGATGCTCGCGGGAAACATCAACAGTGTCGCGGCTAGACGGTGAAGCTCCTGATCCGTCAATTCGTGATCGGAATGGTAATTTGTCTTGGAAGAGTAAAGACAAGAATTTAAAGTATCCTAGCATTTATGTTAGCAATTGCTGGACATATTTACAACACATATAAACTTAACCCTGATACTGAAGATGCTTTATAACCTTTTAATGAATTTTTTCAGCGAACAATTATTTTATAATTGACTTTCTCAGTCAAATTGTCCGCTTTGAGAGGAATTTTCTCAACTGGAACTCCAGAGATGATTTAATATTTTTTTCGTGACCATTAAACAGAAAAAAAGCCGATTGTTATTGTGATTACAGAGACCGGCTAGGATTAAATTACAATTACCGGGTCTATTGATGCCGCAATCAGAAAAAGTGGCTATCTTACGGCGGGATAAATAAATTAGATATTCGTTAATCTAAAGATCCGGAGCTATAAATTAAATTTCATCAGAAACCAAACTATTATTGTCTTTATTATGAAATTCAATCAGTAGCCGATTAAAAAATTATTGGCTACTGTAAATTGCATTTAGGTACTTGCTAAAACTATAAGTAATTGCGCTTTAAGTATTTCTTCAGTAAAATAAAATTATATTATATTTATAATGGCTTATTACGCCTTACAATTTCACTGCAAAGTAATAATGTTATTTTATTTATATTATATATTTGCAAATTATAAAATTTAACGGCACAAAGATAAATGGCGAAGACATTTTGATGTCTTGAGATGTTTATCGCATCTAATTATAGAGTTTTTGCAGACTCTCTAATACTTGTAGATCATTGAACCGCAATAAATCAATTTAATTGAATAAAATAAGTTTAACGAACTTGTTTTTTCGCTAAAATAATAGTATAAAGTATAAGTATGTAGTGTAGTGTTTATTGAACACCTCGTAAAGAATCGCCATGCGTTATTTTCATCTATACCGTTAACCTTGAGAAGGTAGACCGGTGCAATTAACTATAACTCCGTTTGCTGTCACTTAGTATGCAGTAATTTTATTGCTTTCATTTTTTATATTTTTTAGATTCTATTTATTTATTTAAATTTAATTTTGATTTCTAAATTATTTTATTTAACTGTTTAATTATTTAATGTCTCATTAATTATTCATGCTCATAAAATATTATTATGTTATAATAATAATTGTTATAAAAAATAGGGAGAAAGCATTGAATAGTATAATTGCAAAAATATTTTTATAAGTTATAATTTTAAAAAATTAGACATTTTTATTTATTATACTACTTAATTATAAATATATATATATAAAATATAATTCATAATATCAATAAAAATATTGACGTATTACATAAAAAAAAATATTACCATAGAAATAATTTTTGTCATTGTAAATAATTTTTTAAAACACTTTATGTAAATATTCAATAAAGTACGGCTACTTAAAAACTTTTTTGCGAATGAATAATTGCAATAATTTAAATAAATAATGGCATTATTGAAATAAAACTTTTTAGTACTGTGAATTTATTGATATTCATTATTTTAGAATTATTATTAATACATCAAACAACAGTTATATATCGATACTGTCATATTCTAATACGTCGTATCCCACATTTAGAAAATTTTACAGCAGACGGTAAAAACGATTCATTTTTAAATGAAAAAAATTTTATAAAACGAATGCAATAGCAAATTTCATAAATGGCATAGCGGAAGAGGACATAATTTTGGGAAAACACAAATGATAAGTTACTCAAATTGAAGCTTATTTAATTAAAGAGCTTTCGGGTGCAATTTACAGAGATTCAATAAGTTATCTCATTCTAAAGTTATTCGAGTCAGAAAGTGAAGAAATATGAATTTTAATAATTTTAAAATAGTTATTAAACTATTTTTGAGCTTTAAACTTTTAATATGACTTGCATAATATTGTTATGATTTCATTTTTCAAAAAAAGTTAATTTGTCAAATTTTGTGGGATACGACGTATTATAATGGCAATATTGATAGGGAATATCTGACACTACACACATTAAAATTATTTGTTAGGACAACAAAAACAGGGATAACAAAAAAATATGCTGTGATAACAAATGAATTTACTTTCAATAAAAAATCAACTAGTTTATTTAACAAGATCAACTAAGTTGCAATAACAAATGAGTTTTTACTGCTCTGAAGTTAATTTTGTCATCTTAACAAAATCGCTTTGTTATTATAATAAATTTTTTTGTTGCAATAACAAAATAGTTTTCTTATCAATAAAATTTGTGACTTGAACAAACTATTCCGTTGCTTTAACAAATCGATTTGTTACTTCAACAAAACTATTTTTTTTAAATAATTGAAAGATTCGGTTACAATAACAAAATAATTTTGTTGAGTTAACATATGAATTACTTATTATAACCTATGTGTTTGTTAACACAACATATTATTTGTTATCCCTATATCAACATAACAATTTGTTGTCACAACTTATTTTTTGTTGCTCTAACAAAAAATTTTTCTGCGTGTATTTAAAATCGGGCGGGAGAAATAAATAGTCTCGTAATTTAAATATGATCTAGTATTAATGATCGGTTGGATAACAATTATGAAGAGACAGTGTCATTGAGGATATTGTAAGTTAAAAGCAAGGCTCAACTTGGAAATTAGTGTCAACTCGGACGTACCTCAACTCGCTCGCGCTTTCAATCTTCGCGTTTATATGCCGTTCACTTTCTCACGAGTCTTACCCATAATTTATGGTCATTCTTAGAACGAACGAACCAACCAACAAATTATCCTCCTAGTCCACTATTCTGTTTACTCAGCTACTCTAATACTCGAGTTTTATTAACCAAACGTGTTATTTATTGTTTCATTTTATTTTCGTTAATTATCTAATCAGCCGCTAACTGTCCAAGTATTTTACTTTTAAATAACATAAATACCCATTTACTACCCTATTTATTTTTTTTTAAGAATTAAACACTCTTACCTCAAACGGAAATAATTTTTTAATAAGTGAAGATTTAACCATTTGCTTGTGTAATTACTAATTACAACGATAATCGTATCAACTAATTGCCATCAGCAGTTAAAATTATGAGTAAAAATAAACATTAGTGACTTTTAATCAATATCTTTAAGTATATGATCATGATAATTATTATCGTGATTAAAATCTATCGTAAGATTCCAAAAAGTCAAGGTTTAAATTACAATAGACCTTTATAGATTTCTTTCGATTATTTTATCGAGAAAAAAAAAACAATTATTATTTTACTTCCGTCCTCTATTTTTTTTTAAACAATAGACAATAAATTTATTGAATTAAATATGTATTTTTGAAATATATATTAAATTATCTTAACAATAAAATGATTAATTATTTTATTGACATAAAAATTTTCACACGGCCTAAAATTGTATTGTTTTTATGTAAAAAAAAAAAATGTAATTGTTTATTAAGAAATTTAATGTCCTTGAGCTTAAAATAAATAATAATAATTTTTAATTATTAAAAATAATATTTTATTTTATTATTGTTATTATTATTAAAACAAAATATTATTTTTTAATAAAATTAAAATTAAAAAAAAGTAAAAAAAAATTTATTAAAAAATAATATTAATAATAAAAGTGATTTTAACTTGAAAAATTGTTATTTAAAGAAATGAATGATTTATTAATTAATGATAAATAAATTTTTTTTTTTTTATAATTTCTAAATAAAAATAAGAAAAACCGATAAAGTATCACACTAGTAGAGCCGCTTTCCATTTCATTCAGTTTCACGTTGTTATTTATATTTTCACTTTTATTATCAGCTATTTTAAAATTCAATCGATTTTATTTTCAACCATCATTAATTAACTATTCATTAAAAAATGAGGATAGTTATATAAAAATAATAAATTTATGAATTCTATTTATAAAAAAATAAAACTATTTTTTCACGCTTGAACGTTAAATAATAATTCCTCGCGAGAAATGGAAAATAAAATAGTGGAATTAACTGTTAAGTATTTTAAAACTTCGGATATTTTTTAAACTTGTGTAGTTTATTGGTTAGATAATTTACAATTTTGTAAAAAATAGTTACGAAATATCTTCTAGTCGCACTTAAGCGTAAGATTGGAGTCGCGTATTGTACAGTATATTATCGAGGAAGATTTGATAATGCATTTGTTAAGTACTCTCTCTTTTTTAATACTTATATTTATATACTCTCAACTTTAGAGTTAAAGATATCATTATTTATATTTCCTTTATTTTGTTGACTGTAGGAATTATGATATAATCAAATATTTTATTACTTCCACGTAACTAACTTATAATCATGCCTTAATAACAAACAATAATAAGTCAACAATAATAACATTTATTTAGCAGTAAATTTTTTCTTTTATGTTAAATTAATATCAAAAAATAAACAGACCGTAAAATATTTTAAATTTGCTGTTTTATTTTATAAATTTTCTCCTTAATTATTTATTAAAAATCATAATAATTTTATTAAGTATAAAAAATATTACTCAAAATTTTTTATTGAGGAAATCAAAAATTATAATTTCAAGGAAATAACACTAAAAGTATTTCAAATCTCTATTAAATACCCAAATTTCATCAACATTATTACCATAATTAATAAAATTAATTAAATTGTAATAATTAATCCGTGTAATTTTAAGAAATTTTGTCATAACAAGGTATTTATTATAATTTTATCTACTTAAAAACAATTAGAAAAATTATCGTAAAAAATTAAAACGCTTACTTAACGCGTTTAAAACTAACAATTTGTTTTTGTCGGATCCCAACAATTTAAACGTAATTTTATGTACTTTTTCTATTATCTTACAGCAATAACCTTAAAGTACCTTCATTTATAATTTCTCTAGTCAGTAAATTAATTCTATCAATTATAAGTTACAATTTACAACTCCAAAATATTAAAAAAAATTATAAGTTTTATTTTTATTAGTTACTTTTTAAATTTATTTGCTTTTTTAAATACTTAATGAGTGATTTAATTAATCGGATTGATAATTTTGAGATTAAAAAATGAATTACGCTAATTATTATTCATTTAATAATCACAAATTTTATCGTTATAATTTATTATTAGCAAGAATAATTATTTATTATCAAATAAAAGCAAAGTTTAAGATAAACCAGTAATTATGTGTGTATTTTATAGTCTTGATAAAAATTATAGCTGATGCGAATGAAGGACTGAAAAAGATGAAAATCTATTATATGTATTCATGAGATGTCCGTCAAAATAAAAATTTCATCAACACCTTCGAGTGTTGATGTTAAACCTATAAAACTCTTTTTAGAGATAAAATGCTGTTAATGTGATTATTTAAATGGAATACAAATCTGAGTTGCTGTTTATTGCGCAACCATTGATTGATTTTTAACTAAATGCGTCATTAGAGATTAGAGTTTATTTTTTAACTTTTAAGTGAATAACAAATTTATTTCGAAACTTTTGAGTCATTAGTTTCATTGAAAGGGCGAGAAAAGGGAATTTTTAATCAAAAACATTTTAGAATTTCTTGATAATTAACTATTAAATGAATTAATAATTCAATTTAATGATTATCAAATTATTTTATAATTTATAGTTTAATTTTTATAATTAAAATTTTGAAAGCAATGTAACTCGAAGTAATACCTCCGCTAAGTGGCTTTTCGTAGGATTTTTTAAAAATTTTGACCGATTAATCTTCAAATAAATCTGCATCAATTAGCGTAATATGAAATTTTTAAACAATACAGTTTTGGAGGAACTGAATTTTAAAATTAAAGAAATAGTAACTACCTTAATATTGAAATTTTTTCTTTTATCACTTATCATAATCTATATTATTAAGACAATAAGCCAAATTTTGTGGCCAGTGTATTTATAAGATAAAATCGATTTTTATGGATAATTTAGTATCGTTGGAAAAGTTGTGCCTTTTCAAGCTTTCATATCATTCTCATCAATACTCAATTTCTGACGATAAGTATTTAGGCTTTATTCGAAAATGCTCGATCTATCGATACATAATTAAGAAATTACCTTGTATCTCGTGTACTATCGACATTTTTTAAGATATAAGCTCATCCCGATGTTACACTCATCAAGACCTTTCATTTGAATACCCACATCAATTTTTCATATATTTATATATATTATATTATATAAATATATGAAAAATATGTCAAAAATGCATGTGGGTACTCAAATGAAAGCTCTTGATTGACTGTAGGAATTATGATATAATCAAATATTTTATTACTTCCACGTAACTAACTTATAATCATGCCTTAATAACAAACAATAATAAGTCAACAATAATAACATTTATTTAGCAGTAAATTTTTTCTTTTATGTTAAATTAATATCAAAAAATAAACAGACCGTAAAATATTTTAAATTTGCTGTTTTATTTTATAAATTTTCTCCTTAATTATTTATTAAAAATCATAATAATTTTATTAAGTATAAAAAATATTACTCAAAATTTTTTATTGAGGAAATCAAAAATTATAATTTCAAGGAAATAACACTAAAAGTATTTCAAATCTCTATTAAATACCCAAATTTCATCAACATTATTACCATAATTAATAAAATTAATTAAATTGTAATAATTAATCCGTGTAATTTTAAGAAATTTTGTCATAACAAGGTATTTATTATAATTTTATCTACTTAAAAACAATTAGAAAAATTATCGTAAAAAATTAAAACGCTTACTTAACGCGTTTAAAACTAACAATTTGTTTTTGTCGGATCCCAACAATTTAAACGTAATTTTATGTACTTTTTCTATTATCTTACAGCAATAACCTTAAAGTACCTTCATTTATAATTTCTCTAGTCAGTAAATTAATTCTATCAATTATAAGTTACAATTTACAACTCCAAAATATTAAAAAAAATTATAAGTTTTATTTTTATTAGTTACTTTTTAAATTTATTTGCTTTTTTAAATACTTAATGAGTGATTTAATTAATCGGATTGATAATTTTGAGATTAAAAAATGAATTACGCTAATTATTATTCATTTAATAATCACAAATTTTATCGTTATAATTTATTATTAGCAAGAATAATTATTTATTATCAAATAAAAGCAAAGTTTAAGATAAACCAGTAATTATGTGTGTATTTTATAGTCTTGATAAAAATTATAGCTGATGCGAATGAAGGACTGAAAAAGATGAAAATCTATTATATGTATTCATGAGATGTCCGTCAAAATAAAAATTTCATCAACACCTTCGAGTGTTGATGTTAAACCTATAAAACTCTTTTTAGAGATAAAATGCTGTTAATGTGATTATTTAAATGGAATACAAATCTGAGTTGCTGTTTATTGCGCAACCATTGATTGATTTTTAACTAAATGCGTCATTAGAGATTAGAGTTTATTTTTTAACTTTTAAGTGAATAACAAATTTATTTCGAAACTTTTGAGTCATTAGTTTCATTGAAAGGGCGAGAAAAGGGAATTTTTAATCAAAAACATTTTAGAATTTCTTGATAATTAACTATTAAATGAATTAATAATTCAATTTAATGATTATCAAATTATTTTATAATTTATAGTTTAATTTTTATAATTAAAATTTTGAAAGCAATGTAACTCGAAGTAATACCTCCGCTAAGTGGCTTTTCGTAGGATTTTTTAAAAATTTTGACCGATTAATCTTCAAATAAATCTGCATCAATTAGCGTAATATGAAATTTTTAAACAATACAGTTTTGGAGGAACTGAATTTTAAAATTAAAGAAATAGTAACTACCTTAATATTGAAATTTTTTCTTTTATCACTTATCATAATCTATATTATTAAGACAATAAGCCAAATTTTGTGGCCAGTGTATTTATAAGATAAAATCGATTTTTATGGATAATTTAGTATCGTTGGAAAAGTTGTGCCTTTTCAAGCTTTCATATCATTCTCATCAATACTCAATTTCTGACGATAAGTATTTAGGCTTTATTCGAAAATGCTCGATCTATCGATACATAATTAAGAAATTACCTTGTATCTCGTGTACTATCGACATTTTTTAAGATATAAGCTCATCCCGATGTTACACTCATCAAGACCTTTCATTTGAATACCCACATCAATTTTTCATATATTTATATATATTATATTATATAAATATATGAAAAATATGTCAAAAATGCATGTGGGTACTCAAATGAAAGCTCTTGATAAGTCTAATATCAAGATGAGCTTATATCTTTAAAAATATCAATATTTAAGAAAGTACAGTGCAATTTAACAATAGTCATTAATTTAATAAAGCAAAATTTTATTTATTTATAGTTCACATAGTGACGGCAAGGTTGCTAGATCAATATAATAAAAATAACAATTTTTCCTGTAATGACAACCTCATCTAAAATAATTTACGTGAGAATGTTTCTATTGAAATTTTTTTTTTCCAGAATTTCCGGCGATTTTCCACTCGATAATTCTTCATATATAATATAGGATGAAGCATATTGACCGGTAGCGGATATCAGAGCAGTGTGAAAGTATATATTTTAGCTCACAAGCGTGACTATATAAAATTCTAATTCCTATGTTATATACACATATGATCAATACATGTAATAGTTCAAATGATGAACATTACTGAAAAAAAAAACTATCCTCCAAATAATAGTTTTGTAGAAAATTTTAATGAATTTTTTTCAACAACCATTCATAACATATATATATATATATATATATATATATATATATATATATATATTATATACAGC
>CAJNRD030001122.1:869106-879227 GCA_905319865.3 Cotesia congregata
ATATATATATATATATATATATATATATATATATACATACACAAGCAAGAAAACGATTTACTTTCACTGTAGACGATTTTGTTTGGTTCAACTTCAAAGCATAAAGCAATACAAGTATGACTCTGATCATTACATGTTTGCGAAATCCAAGAGACTGTGAGTATACAATAATAAAATAAAACGTTATTTATTTAACGTAAAATTTATTTTACAATTACATGCGTACGTGCGTAGATAAAATGTATTTATATGGTTTATATTTTATTAATTTTATTAATAAAAGCAGTTACGATTTCATTTGATTGCCATTTATTTATTTATTTATTTATTTATTTATCAAATTATGGTCAGTGTAAGACACACCCGGCTACTTACTACTCTTACATTATTCGACAATTATATGGCTAAGAATAAATACATATATGTGTAGGGTTGTGTGTATTTATATAGAGATGTGTTTCAATTTGTTTAAACAGAGTACAGTGTGGACCACTCGCACTTTCGGATCACCGGCGATTACGCGATTATTACTCTTACGTATCGGCGGTACCGTTTCGTGACGATTATGCAATTCTACTCGGTTGCCCTTAGGCTACACGTACTCTCGAAATAACACCCGTTGATAGTATGTTTTAAGTCTTAAATACCATATGTTTCATTTTAATTATTTTAATAAGTTTATTAATTTTTTAAATATCCTTTTTTTTCATTTCTTTATTTTATAACGTTGAGTAATAATTCAAGTAATTGTATTAAAAATTATAAAAAAAATTTTATGGACTAAAAATTGTTTTTTTTTACCTTTTTATTTATTTATTTATTTATTTATTTATTTATTTATTTATTTATTTATTTATTTATTTATTTATCAAATTATGGTCAGTGTAAGACACACCCGGCTACTTACTACTCTTACATTATTCGACAATTATATGGCTAAGAATAAATACATATATGTGTAGGGTTGTGTGTATTTATATAGAGATGTGTTTCAATTTGTTTAAACAGAGTACAGTGTGGACCACTCGCACTTTCGGATCACCGGCGATTACGCGATTATTACTCTTACGTATCGGCGGTACCGTTTCGTGACGATTATGCAATTCTACTCGGTTGCCCTTAGGCTACACGTACTCTCGAAATAACACCCGTTGATAGTATGTTTTAAGTCTTAAATACCATATGTTTCATTTTAATTATTTTAATAAGTTTATTAATTTTTTAAATATCCTTTTTTTTCATTTCTTTATTTTATAACGTTGAGTAATAATTCAAGTAATTGTATTAAAAATTATAAAAAAAATTTTATGGACTAAAAATTGTTTTTTTTTTTTTTACCTTAATTTGTTAAATAATTTTTAATTAACCATAAATTTAAAATTAACATACAACATAAAATATTTTTTATTAAAAATTATTAATTAATATTTTTTTTTCCTAATTTATTAACCAGTTTTTAATAAATTACCGATAAATTTAATTTAATTGTAAAAAATAAGGAAATTTTTTTTATTAAAAAATATTTATTGTCTTAATTTATTAATTAATTTTTAATGAATAATTAATTTGTAAAAGTAATATAAAAAAATGACATTTTTTCACGGTTTGTTTTAGAGTAATATAAGTAGCGTTGGATATAGTAGTGTAGTGTGTAAGGAGAAGGGGATCGATAGAAAGAGACAGTAAGAGAGTGAGAAGTATCGAGCGCTTCGGAAGTCGCCGTGGGATGTCGCATTTTGTCCCTACCAAGAAACATACTCCAGAATTATTAAGTTCGAAAAAAAAAACAACTTTTGAAAATCTCAAAATTAAAGTTTTAAGTGTTGTGAAAAAAGTTTAAAAGTGTGGTTAAAAAAGTAAGTGTTTGTGAAAGTGTAAAACAATAAGTGTTGGTTTTTATTTAGACGTAATAATGTCTGAGAGTGATAAAGAATTGTTCGTGCGGTCTAAACACATTGATATTAATAAAGATGATGATGTTTGGGACGACTCTGTGTTAATTAAGGCTTATGACCGCGCGATTAGTTTGGCGAAAGAAGAAGTTGCCAAAGGATTGAGCAATGAAACTAATACTTATCAGAAAAAAATTGCTGGGTCAAATAAATGGACCGTTGGATCTCAATGTCGAGCGATTTATTCTGTTGACGGACAACTCTATGAGGCTACTATTTTGAAAATTTTTAAGGACGGGAAAACTTGCTTGGTTAAATTTTTAGGTATGAAATATTTGTTTGATTTTAATTTTTGTTATAATAATTTATAGGGGAAATTAGTTGGAATTAATTCTGAGATTTAAAGGAAATAAGAATAATTACAAAAATATTAAACATTTTTTTTAAGGGGTCATATAAATGCAAAAAGCGATTTTTCAGTGATCTTTTATGATAAACCTTTTAATTTATGATCAAATATTATTTATAAAAATATAATCTGGTAAAAAAATCGAAGAAATAATGAAAATATCTATTTTTGAGAAGAACGGCGGCTTAAAAAAAAAAAATTATTAATTTTCCTTGAATATTTTAGCCTTGAATTATTTAGAAGAATATAAAATATTTGTCAGAATTATTATTATTATAAAAACGCTTTGATAAAAAATAGATAATTAAATAATCTATAGAGTATCAGCGAGTTTTTTCTAAAATTTTTCTTCATTTAAGAAAAATTAACGAAGCTGCAATATCTGGGACCAACTCTTAAGAAAATTAAGATTTAATTTTCTGTAGAAAAATACATTTTTATTATTAGGACAAAACAAAAAAAAATCGCGTTCAAATTATTCACTATAGGAATTTATCGGATTTTTTTAAAATGGTCACTGATTCAGAATATGAATAATAATAATAATTTATTGATTTATTTTCATTTAAATCATAAAAAAATTCTCCCGCTTTTGACTCGTAATTAATTACGAGACCTTAATTCTTCTAGGTTATGGCAATACCGAAAAAGTAGAACTTTCTTCTCTCTATGAATCTGAAGGCGTATCCATGTATGAATCGGGAGGCATGGAAGCTCAGAAAAATTATGATCAAATGTCTACTTCAGACTCTGCGTCTTGCTCGAATATTAGGTACTCAGAATCTAATTATGAGCAGGGAAGAAATCGGTTCAAGGAAGAAAGGATGACATTCGAAACAGCGGACCATCATCAGCAGCCGAATTTTCCGAGCTCGAGTATGTCTTTCGAGGGGATTCCACCTCCGCCGCCGATTCCTTCGCAACTGATGGACCGGCTTCCTAAAAATGAGACGGATGCGCTTTCTAGCATGCTCATGTCTTGGTACATCAGCGGTTTCCATACTGGATACTACCATGGCATCAAGCAAGCTCAAAAATCGAAGAAAAATGATGGATGAATATCCATAAAACATAAAACTTTATAAATTTTTCATTTTTATATGCGAATAATACATTGTAAAAGTATTTTATGCCGAAATAAAAATTTATTCTTGTCACCTTTAATTAATGTTTTTTATTTATTGAGACTTCTTAAGAAAAAGGGTAATAAAACAAAATTTTAGTTTTTTTTTTTGCTAGAATCAAAAATGTATCTCTCCGCAATTTTTTACAGCGAACTTGTTTATTAAATAATTAAATTTATTTATGCGCGACATACTTTGGTAAGAAATCTTTTGTCCATTGTTGAGTGGTTCGATGTTGTATAATGATATCATTGGACAATAATTGGGGCAAATTGCCGGTTTCTTTTAATAAAATATTTAATAAAAAAGGAGTGGCATTTAATTTTGAAGGGTGTCGTTGCGAAATTTAATGACAGATTTAGATCATGAATTTAACAGCTCGTCGAAATTCGAGTGTAAATAATTATTCAAATTTGGCTGAACAAATTGCGGGTTGGAGTGATGAGTGATTTCTTAATAAATATTGGCGCTGGTATAACAATTTAAGGAATGGAAACGGTGTTTGTTTTATCTCAAGTGGGCAGAAGTTAAATATTGTTATTAATTTTGCGGGATAATTTTAAAATGTATGGAAAAGGCGGATGGGTTGTGTAAGCCATTTGTGTGTATTATTTTATAAGTGTTGACCGCAAAAAAACGTATGTAATACAGACTAGCGGTTTGTCATTTCCTCATCGTGTCACTTTTCATTTATTCTTTATGATTATGATACATATAATAGGACATAGGAATTTTAAAAGGTTATTGTACCTAGCGTGACAAGGGATAATTGCAGCTGTTTTATTTTGCGGAATGTAATATGAAAATATCGAGGTAATATCAACGATAAATTGTCTTCTGTCTTGGTACTTGCCATGTAGAGAGATTCACGTAAACATTTTTTTTTGTAATCCCTCCTTACTTTCCCCTCTTATCTGGCGCATGTGACACTCAAGAATCGAGCTGAGACTTAGAATGTCTAAAGTACTGGTATTTTTGAATATTTCATCTCTTATCCGAGAATGAAAGCCGAGAGTTGCATTTAAAGTCACACTGGTCTAGATTTAGACAACGTTTATCTTTAACATGTGTCAGGAGAGGATCTTTGTCCTGCTTTTTAGTAATTTTAACTTAAGCCTTGATATTTAGACTGCAAAAATTAAATTACCTCAAATAAATAATTACAGTCAATCAACAAGCCTTAAAATTTAATTAATTATTTTTGAAAGAAATATTAATTTAATGCCTTTATTTGCCAATAATTTTGTTTGTTTAAGTGACAAAAATTTTTTTATCAACTTTTAACCGCGTCGATATTTTTGTTATTAAATTTTTGTAATAATAAAAAATTACATATAATTTTTTTCAAAAGTTATATTCATATTTTTATGGCTTGAAGTGTTGTGAACTGTGTAATTAAATAATCACCTTACTTTATTTTATTAATTTTTAATTTTTTTTTTATCTAAAAACTTATAAAAAAGTCATGATTAAAAAATTATTAACTCGTATAATTTTTAAAAATTCATATCATTTTTTTTTTTTCAATTTAAAAAAAAATTTACAAACATATTTATTTAAATAAATAAGATTTGACATTTAAAAAAAATATAAACAGTTACTTATCAATTAACTCGTAACAACACCTCGGAAAAACTAACAAAAAGAGGTAATTAACCAATATGCCAAGGCATTTGAAATGCTATCGATTGACCAAGTACCGTAATGACTTCTATCATGATCTCTTAACTGTCTTATATTATATTACGATATTATCAGTTATAGCCGAAGCCAATTGAGCAATAATATAATATAACATATCATAAAAGATAAAATTTAACGACCGCATCTCTAAAGATCAATATTGAAAGTATGATGCCCCGACGGCAATTTTACCAATTAGCGAAACGCAAAGTTCATTCTCGCGACTTTACTTCATAAAAGTTTAGTGTTAATTGAGCTGATTGAAACATTTTTACAATACAATACAATACAAATATATAACACCGGATTTAATAACGGGCATCAAAAGTTTGAACTTTTGGGAAGTAAACAAACCGCAGTAAGGATATGTAAATTACTACATACTAGATCCAACAGATCGTTACTGCACCGAGAGGTTATGCAAGTAGCAATAGCAACTGACGGCACGTTATTATCATAATAAAGTTCCAATGAGTGGGCAAGTAATGATAGGTCAATCAATCGATGCCAAGTGTCAGATACCGGTAATAGTACATTACTAAACCCCCGAATAAAAGTTTTCTAAGTCTGACATAAATATTGATATTTATTAAATTATTGAAGAATTTTAAAAGGAAAAATTTTATTTGCTTCAATAAAAGATGATACGGCTGCTAAACCGCTTTTCTCTACAATGTAAGAAAATTTTTTAAACTTAGTTACATATTTTCGTATGCAAATAATTTATGCATAGAAATATTATTTTACTGTCTTGTATATAGATTTACGATCCATTTATTGAGTTCAATAATTTTTTTCAAAAAACACGTCTTAAAAAAATTTAAATTATCGATAGAATTTTATGTAATTGATTTAAAGATTTTCTTGACTTAAATAAATTTTCTTGAATCAATATACGTATTTTTTAAAGCAAGAGAATTAATTTTGTTGGAATAAGTGAAATTTCTGTCAAAAAAAAATT
This sequence comes from Cotesia congregata, assembly GCA_905319865.3. Taxonomy (NCBI): domain Eukaryota; kingdom Metazoa; phylum Arthropoda; class Insecta; order Hymenoptera; family Braconidae; genus Cotesia; species Cotesia congregata. Next base: position 875,176 of record CAJNRD030001122.1, read on the forward strand.
TTTTTCCGCTCAAGAAAATAATTAGGAAGAAAAATATTTTCTTTACTTGGCTCCTTTTCTTCTGTGCAAAATTAAAAAAGTACAATTATCGTCACGGAAATTAGCTTCCAATAAATTTTGGTAAAAAATCAATTTTTATTTTTAAACAGCACTCTCAATATCTGCAGCTCATACCTCTAATTTCATAATAATCTACTATTATAGATATAAATGGTAGGTCTTGAAGCAATCCCCGCGGGTTGATTATCGTCTGCTCAACTTCTGAAATGGATGAGCAAATATTTTACCTCGTACCTAGATATTTATATTTTTGCAATCGACCTAGATCATACAGAAAACACTTATTTTAATTTTAACTTTTACGGGCATCTTTACTTTCCACTCTTCATGACTCCTACTCGTTTATATTTGATATTTAATAACATATATCCCCTTACCCTTTCCCTTACGTAATTAATGTACAGTAATAATAATAATATATATTATTTAATAATTATGCGAAGAAATGGCAGATTTTTCTTATTAATTATAAATAACTAATCTATCACAAATGTCATGGTTTATTGGATGCAATTATTATCATTTACAATAAAACTTCCTACTCTGATAAAAGATATTATTTAAATTAATATCAACATGTTGATAAATTGTGATTACGGTTATTAATGAATAAATAGATGGTCATAAAAATGCGGATATTTATTGGAGAATAAAATGTTTTTTTTTTTTTTTTTTTTTTTTTTTGAGATTACGAAATTTGCGAGGATATTGACACCGGGTGTTTATTTATATTTTATGTTCATTTATTTATTCAAGATTGTAATGTGTGTTTATTTGAGGTTTTAATTTTGTAAAGCTGAACTATAAAAATATAATAAAAATCAATTCAAAGTGATGGAGGAAAAAAAGTTAGTGGGAAAGTTAACAAACGGGTTCCCGCGTTACTACGGTATTATATTATAGGTGTACTGTTTACAATGTATACAATCCTCCGGAAGATGCCACTGAAAAAATATTAATTGCAGATGAATTTCATTGACTTTTAAAGTAACGGGAAAATCAAGTCATCATACTGGTAAAATGATACTTAATATAATAGTCTTTGGATGATCGGTATTGTAAACTTTTATTGATAAATAAAAATCGATGTGAAACTATGAGAAGACTAAGACAAAATATTTTTCTTAATTTTGCTATAAAAATAAAATACTTTCTTTATAAATGTCATTTTTTTATAAATCTATATTATTAAGAGAATAAGCAAAATTTTATGGCCAGTGTCTGATTATGGTATGGATGGTGATTTAAAACCTTGCTCTTCAATATTTTACCACTCTTGACTACTAATTTATATACTAGCAACCTTGCAGTCACTATGTGACTGCCGAGATTTGTCAACTATGATTAAATGAAATTTTGCTTTATTAAATTAATGACTTTTGTTAAATTGCGCTGTACTTTTTTAAATATTGACGTTTTTAAAGATATAAGCTCATCCCGATGTTACACTCATCAAGAGCTTTCATTTGAATACCCACATGCATTTTTTATATATTTTTCATATATACATATATATAATATATATTTTAAAGATATAAGCTCATCCCGATGTTACACTCATCAAGGGCTTTCATTTGAGTACCCACATGTATTTTTGATATATTTTTCATATATACATATATATGATATATATAAATATATAAAATATATGAAAAATTGATGTGGGTACTCAAATGAAAGCTCTTGATAAGTATAACATCAAGATGAGCTTATATCTTTAAAAGTGTCAATAGTTCACAAGATACAAGGTCATTTGTTAATAAACTATGACATACTTCTACGAAATATTTATAGAATTAATATTTATGGGTCATCTGTGAATCGGTGTTGAATCACAACCTATCAATTAATAATTAATTAAATCCCGTGTATTACCTACTTTTTAATATTAAAGAATGTTAATCATTCAGTTAACAAGCGAAAATAATTTTTTTTCCTTGAATTTTTACAATTTTTTATATTTAAATGTTATTTTTGTAAAATTCTTGTCCTATAATTAAGTAACTCAATACTTCAATGCGAACTGTTGAATTTTCCAAAAATATAAACAAAATAATTTATAATTCTCGCGCCGCTATTCAATAAATAAATTTCAACTCTAATTTAAAAAAATATTAAACTTTCGTACAATTAAATTCAAACTAAAAATTATAAAAAACTAACAACAGGATTATATTTATAGTTTATGATTATCAGATCGTCATTGTATATTAAATGACTGATGCAAGATCCCGAGGAACTTCCGCCGGTAGTTTCATAAATGATCTTTTTGAAAAGACTAAACTACATCTTATCTTAAATGCTTTTTTCAGTGTCTTCACAGCTCGCTCAAATAGAAAGTTGGTCCTCAAGCGTGTCACTTTTTTGTTATTCAATTCTCAACACACCCGAAATAAAACCTTCGCGGTAATAAACTTTTCGTCTAATTTGACAGCCAATGCTTCAAGATATGAATGACTTTGCTACGTCATCGTTCTGATTAAAAACGTAAATATTTAATCAAATACCTTCTTAGCTATCATAATAATATGATCGCAGTGATTTCATCTCAATAAAAACTTTTTATAAAATTCTGCCGTGATTTGTGAACTATAAGTAAATAAAATTTAGCTTTAGTAAATAATAATCGACTAAAAACAATAAATCCGATTGTAATATGCTCTTTTATGGAAGTAAATTATAAATTTTTTTTCCAACTCAGCTTTTAGTTAACTCGGAAATATGATTTTATTTGACAATTATATTTTATGTAGAGTAAATTTGTGTATAAATAATAATTGCAGTTTATAAAAAGGCAAAAAATGATTTTTCCGAATGGAGAACGAAAGTGGATGTCTTAAAAAGTAAATGTATATCTGGACTTTCGACATTAATATAAGAAACGAGCAAAAGGCGTTGCTTGATTTTATTTGTATCATTATATTCCCTCCCAAGACTAGGTACAGCTCAAGTTAAGTTTGCAGTGTGGTGACTGAGTAATATCTTCAGTAACTTTACTTTCTTGTCTTAAATGCGCACCACACTCCATTTTTCTCGGTTTGTTTGTTTGTTTTTTTTTTTTTTTTTTGCGATGATAATTGCTCGCGCTTGTGTTTTTACTTAAAACTCTTTTTATAATTAAATCTTTAGCGTAATTGCGATTGCAGAAGGAAGGAAATTCAAGAAATAACTTTCGTAACTATTATCAGTTTAAAAAAAAATTTTTTTAAATTAATCTATTGGTTGACAGAAAATTAGTGGTAATTATTAATTGTTATATAATTATTATTTATGCTTATTGTCAATTTACTATTTTAATTAAGTGATGGATTTGGTATCAAGCATTTTTAATTAGTTTAAATGGATAATTATTTATTCTCTGTTGTTACTTATTTTTTTTTTTTTTTATTAAAAAAATTACTTCTATTTTCTGCGCATAAAAAATTGACGATTAAAATAAAAAGTGTTGAGAAATTTTTGTCGTAAAAATTAAAATTCTGTTTTGCATAATATAATAATAGCTGAATAAAAATTTTAACTCGGCAATTTAAAAATTATTTTTTTTATTTATCAATAATTATAATAAATACTTCAAGTAATAATTTGCTCGAGTAAAAAATTAAAATTATTACCGAAAATAAAACGGAACAAAGCAAAATTCAGTTTTACGATCAAGAAAAAAGATAAAAAAAAGACAAGAATTATTTTTATGTAATTAAAAAATTGACTAGTAAAATTAACGAAACAAAACTGCAGTTTTTCAGTATTATTCCGTTATATATTTAATCACGACATCTATAATAGGAAACGGCTAGAAAATAAGGAAGTGTAATTTTTTTAAAGGAAAAACATTAAGTATAAGGTTGGTGTGCAGAAAGAGAAGCCTGTTGTCTCTTGTGGGCATGATCGTCTCTGGCGACGTTGAATTACGTGGTCAACTCAACTGGAGCATTACATCAATGTGTATATATATATATATATATATATATATATATATATATATATATATATAT
>CAJNRD030001122.1:879458-923956 GCA_905319865.3 Cotesia congregata
ATGATTATATATAATTATATATAATCATTTTTACCTGGGCAATTTTAAAATTTGACCAGATCTGGTCAGATCTGATTATATCTGGCCAGATCTCGTCAGATAGAGACAATTTAAAGATCTGGCCAGATCTGCCTTAGCAGATCTGGCCAGATCTTTAAATTGTCTCTATCTGACGAGATCTGGCCAGATATAATCAGATCTGACCAGATCTGGTCAAATTTTAAAATTGCCCAGGTAAAAATGATTATATATAATTATATATAATCATACATAATTATATATGAAAAATGGCCATATATAATTATATAAAATTATATAGAATTATTTTCATAAAAAAAAAAAAAAATCGGCGCGCACGGGATATATCAAAAATACATGTGGGTACTCAAATGAAAGCTCCTGATGAGTGTGACATCAGGATGAGTTTATATCTTTAAAAAAATCAATAATTAAGAAATGACCTTGTATCTTGTGAACTATTGACATTTTTAAAGATGTAAGCTCATCCCGATGTTACACTCATCAAGACCTTTTATTTGAGTACCCACATCAATTTTTTATATATTTATATATATCATATACATGTATATGTGAAAAATATATCAAAAATGCTTGTGGGTACTCAAATGAAAGCTCTTGATGAGTGTAACATCGGGATGAGCTTATATCTTTAAAAACGTCAATATTTAAAAAAGTACAGCGCAATTTAACAAAAGTCATTAATTTAATAAAGCAAAATTTCATTTAATCATAGCTGACAAATCACGGCAGTCACATTGTGACTGCAAAGTTGCTAGTATGTAAATTAGTAGTCAAGAGTGGTAAAATATTGAAGAGCAAGGTTTTAAATCACCATCCATACTTGTCCGATTTAACCGGGCCAGCGCGAAAAGGTTACTGATAATTAATCTTAAAGCCTAATAAGAGTAATCAACCGCGGTATCAAAAAGAGAAGTTGATCATCTGCAAGAACAACATACCATAATCGTATATAGACATCATATTTATATGTAGGTGTAATGTTGGGTATTGTGGACGTATGGAGTCTTTTGGCACCACGGTAATCAGACGGACGTTAAATAAAACGACTCATCAATCTGTAATCTCGAAAGTTGTGTTATATTATAAATTATGAATAGTAATCATAAAGAAACGGAAAATCATGAATCATGACACTAATAATTATTGAGAAATTATATACTAATGAGAGTTACTAATTACGTAGTATATTTGCTCACTTGTAATAACAAGTAATGACAATTATTTAATATTTAATTTATATATTGGTATTCGGACCCAATAGGGGGGTTGAGTAACCGATTGTATATTCTGTTTGGGTTCCTAACGAGCCGACAATTTCACCAGCAGCCAATGAAGAAACAAAACCTTTATGCTTCTGAGTATTTATTCCAACTTAATGTTATGGTAATGGATATTACGATCGATTAAATGCACTATAAGTTCCAATAATAAATAAATAATTGTACTTTAAGTTTAAAGACCGCACTGGTAAATTGAGTACTTGCGACCGCAAGTATTTAAGTAAGTATGTACCTGAAGGTAAACTCGAAATTGCTTTCTTTAAATGTAAGTTTAATGTGTATGTGTATTATATTGAATGGATTGCCGGCGAACGAGTCTTTAATTAACGAGCCCGGTCCTAAATCGTGTAAGATGCAATCACAATTAATGCGCGAAGAATCACACTTAACTGTGTGTAATTCAAGGTGGAGAGAAAGACTAAATTAGTCTTTTAAGTATTTATTCTAATTATTATTTATAGGAATTTTTTTTTAATAATAATCACAATTTTAGGGAAAATTATTGATCTAATATTTTTCTTTGATGACGTTTTTTTTTTGTTCTTTATTATTTAAAAAATTTATTTTAATTAAGTAAAAATTATTTTCATCAATTCGACCAAATTTTTAGACAAAAAATATATATTTTCAATTAATTATCAAGAAAATTTGTTCTTTTGTTAGAAAATTTTGTTAATTGTAATATTTATTTCTGTCGGTATGAAAAAATTAAGAAACTGTAAATAATTGTTTCTAAATTTGTAGAAAAAATTTCTTTAATTTTAAATATTTAAGAAAAATGAAAGAAATTCTTTTCTTGTCAACATTAAAATCAAAAAAAAAAAAAATATAAAACATTTTTTTTATCGATAATTTATCGACTGATTATTTTTTAAATTAATTTTATTGTAATTAAAATAATTTATTCTGTAATTAATAGCAAAAAGTCTTCAGAAAAATAAAAAAAAATGTATATAATTTTAAACTAATAATTAAAAAATGAACTTTTTATCTTTTTCTTTCATAATATCACTAATATTTTTATAAAATAAAAAAATTGATAAAACAATTTAAATAATACGATAAATTTCTGACTTTTACCGTAATAATTTCATCTTTGATTCGTGATATTTTATAAATGTTATGACTAAAAAATGCAATATGCAATATGTAGCTTATAATGTAAAACTAAGGGGTAATAAAGTCCTATCGAAAACAAGTGGCGCAATTAGTTTAAATCGTGAACTCACGAATATTACACTTCATACAATCTTGTATGTTTACTACAAGCATATGAATATTTATATTTTATTTATATAGGATAGTAGTATACGGATTATATATAATCCACTTCTTATCCTTTCTCTCATGTTACTTAATAAATCTTCATTCCCACATTTTTCAAACAATTTTCACGTTCAAACAAATTATTTTATCTGACGATGAGCATATACCCGGGTCAAAATATTTAATCTGTTTTACGATTAATGAAAATTTTTAATATTTTTCATTCTATTTAATTTTATTATGAGTATCTATTTTATATGAGAATTTAATCTGTTTTTGCCCGTACTATTCACAATTCAGACCAATTTCAGATCATTTTTAATGTTATAATAAAATGGTTTTCTATTGTTTCAAGACCAAAATCAGACTTTATTTGTCACGATCATTTAGCTGGTTTTGATCGCATCAAGGTCAAAAACAGACCAAAACGTTCTATAATTTTTAGTCGGTTTTTAATCGCCTGTAGATCAAAAACCGACCTTTCACGAATTTGATAATAATAATAATAATAATAATAATAATAATATATTTATTATTATTTTATTCATGTCCTCGAAGATCCTCTACAGGGCACGGCTTTTCATTCTCTGAAACTGAAATAGTGACCATTCACTATTTCGTAGTGCAATGTGTACCAAACGGTATTCTTCGCACTACCAAATAGTGAATACCGCTCATTAAATGATGCGTGAAAGTTTAAAATTTAACATTAATCTTGTCAACATTTTAATCTTGTCTCGATGTATTCACATTGTGTTTATTAACGATAATTAGAAAACTCTAGATTTAGATCCATAATCAAACGATGAGAACGATTTTATAAACGTATATTAATACAAATTTATTAGTTATCACTGCAATTAATATTCGCAGTTACAAAACTTTTATAATCCATGAAATGTTGAGCTATGACAAATAAATATGACAGATGTAAGGTTATAATCGGCGCTCAGTTCATAAAACAAGAGAGCGCATAAATATATTATAAATTAATTTATTTTTACAAATAAATGCGACTTATAATTTTTAACGAGATACTTTTGAGTCAAAAAAATTATAAGTCGCCATCTTAGTCGACTTTTGGCCTTCAAACATTTAGAGTGAAAATTGTAGATCAAAAACAATATAAGATTTCAGATTAAATTTGAAAACAATACATAAAGTCCATCTACAAATTAACTAGACTAAAAACCGATCAAACTTTTAAAACTTCTTAGTCTCATTAGATTAGAATATACAATCGAATTTTAAAGAAATATTTTAAACGCAGTCAAAAATTAATTTTTTAGAACATTAGTTTCACATTAAAAAATGATCTTTGACCTTTTAATAAATTATTGAATAAAAAAAAGAAATCACTTTACCTGTGAAATTGTTTTTTGTAGGAATATTTATTTTTCATTCATTTTCTGGATAAGAAATAAAACCGTATTGACTGAAATTGTAACAATAGTAAGAGAGGAAAAATACTATAGTTGTTACATATTAAAATATTTACATACTTATATATTTTACTACTCTATAATTAAGCGATACTTTTTATAATTTCATAAGTAAGTATTATTACTTATTATCATTATATGGAAAGAGAAATATTATATTTAATAAGTGAAAACAATCAATTTTATTCACTAGTTATAATATCTACTCGTTAAAATATAATAAAATTATTTTTACAAAGCTATTATTTTGTTTTTTGTATTATAAATTTTATGGATGAAGATAATTAATTTAATAAGCAAAATTATTGCATATTTTTTTCAATTTTGAATTTTTTCGCAGGTGATTGCTACAGTAGTTTCATTACATTATTTAAAAATTAATTCCTAAAATTTTTAATTTAATAATAACTAATTTATATATAAAAAAATTATTCCAAGTCCTTAATTTTCACTTTTTTAATTAATTAAATTAATTCTAATTTTTCTTGATCGATCTCAATGCAAAAATTAGTCATATATTGCTTTTGCAGGTGGTTTTTACGATAGTTTCATTGAATTAATTAAAAATTAATTCGGAAAATTAATTCCTAAAATATTTAATTCAATAATAACTAATTTATACATAAAAAAATGACCCCAAGTCCTTAATTTTAAGTTTCTTTAATTAATTAAATTAATTCTAATTCTTCTCGATCGATCTCAATGCAAAAATTAGTCACATATTACAAATTAATTCATCATTTTTATAAAAAAAAAAAACTTACCGGCTACGTGAAGATCCTCTCATAGACGCAGGTAAAACATTGGTAACATTATGATTAATATTAGCATTCCTGGTGCTCCTTTGATCAGCGGAGGTCCGTGGTAATCTAGGACTACCGGCTAGGGCAATGCCCATGAGGCAAGCGGCTAGTACCGCTGCTCTCATTTTCATCTTTACTCGCTCACTTTATTAATTATAATTGCAAATATAATTTATCTAAATAAATTAACTCTCCAACTTACAATCTACTGTTACTGCACTTTGACACAATCAATACCGATGTCCTTAATAAAATACTAGAGTAAAAATCGAGGAAACCTGTTCAATAAATTAGTCACAGTCACTGTTTGCCCCTTTAATTAAATTAGTCCTCAGAAAAATAAAAAAAACTACCACAAAATTAAAACTCAAACATAAAAAAAAAAAAGCACTAATTAACAGTTTAGATAAAATTAATAACTCATATTATTATTAATTAATAATCACATAAGTTTCACAGTTAAAAATGTATTTTATTAAGTATCGAGCAAGTAGCGTAAAGCAACAAAACGTCCGTCCGCGGACTCGGTTGTTGGTAAAGTGTCTGACTGTCCGTATCTCTCTCTTAGTGGGTCTGAGTTCTGAAGTGTAGTGCGGTGGTGGCTGTCACGGGGTCCGGGCCCTCCACAGCAGCCTAAGCCGGAGCGTAACGAGAAGTAAAGTAAAGGTAAAACTCAGTACCAGTAACAGTGTCTACAGACTGGCTCGAATTAACACAAGTTAAGTAGAATGGGCCTACGGTTTACAGTTTAAGATAAACTTTACGCTTTACAATTATAAGTAGAGTGTAGGTCGTCTATGCTGGCTCTGATACTGCAACTCGGACTGTTCTTGGGTCTCTTATTCCCTATTCTGCATTTAATTATCTGATTAGATATATATTAATATGCTTAATAATTTTTTATTTTATCAATTATCTATAAATTTATTAGTTTGAAAATAATTTATGCAATTTTTAATTATAAATAATTATTTTTTGACATTTAATAAATGTTTTTTTTTTTTAATAATAAATAATTAATTTTTTTGAATATTTATTTTGTTATTTAATAATTTTTGCTGCAGCAAAAAAATTAAAAAAAATTATTAATGTATCTAATAGAATTTTTATCCTCAATTTTTATTAAGAAAATTAATTTGGTAAATATTTAATAATTTTTTTTAACAAATTAATTATAGCAAAAAAAAAAAATAACTTAACTTAAATTGAAAATGCAATTTTTTAAAAATAAATTTTTGAAAAAAATTTTCTTGATAAATAAAATTAAAAAATTGACATATTTTTATTCACAGATTGAAATAAATTATTAACAATTAATAAAGCTTATTAAATGTTAACAAATCTTTCTATTGATACAATATATAATAGAAAAAAATCTAGCACCTAGTATTGGTGCCCCATTGACCGGATATCGAATGGAAGTAATCCGACTTTTGTATTGGATCAATACATACATGTGTATTATATTTGTATTGATATTTACGTGGTGTACTAAAAAAATGACTGGTAGGTATACGGGCACGCGTTCTCAGTCAACTAAGACTTTACTTTCACGTCGGAACCATGACCGACGTTTATGATTGCGGGTCGAACCTCCGGAAGACTACGAGCGATAATATTATGCACATTTACATATTAATAAAACAGACAGTAGAGTTCTTAATTAATTTAATTAATTGGCTTTTTTATGAGTGGATGATTTTATGGGAGAGGAAGATTAATCCTGGATTTTAGAGATTTATAGTCCATTATTATTATTAATATTACATTTTTAATTTATTGATTGTTCATCAGCCATAAAAATAAATTTACTTTTATTTTATTAATTAATAATTCAGACGTAACTCTCCTGAAAGGAGAAGATTCAGCAGTTATGCACCCTCTGTCGGTAATTTTCAACACTATTTTTGCTCGGGAAATTATATATGAGCTTCCATCGCCATATCAAGTCATATTTAATCGTATATAATTTTTTTATATGTAAAATTTTGAATTAAATAAATGAATATTTGATAATTAATTTTTTTAAAATTAATATTTATCTTTTATTTGTTATTTAAATATAAAAATTTGATTTTATATTTAACATATCATAAATATAGTGGTCATAATAATTTTTTTTTAAAGAAAATTAACAATTGAACAATTTTTAAACACAATATATTAATGCTGAACAATTTAAAAAGAAGAAATTAATTTTTACGGAACTATAATTTCAAAAATTTTAATTTCTTTTTTAATTTTTCCAGTTTGAAATTCAATTTTAAGTATTAAATATTAATGTTAAAAATTAATCTTTCAATTTTCCTTTAAATTAAATAATATTGTATTTTTTAGTAAAAAGTGTAAAAAAGACACTTGAAACTTTATAATGATTAGAGACAGAATATAATACTTAATAATTTTATTAGTGAATTAAAGTGCGGAAAAAAAAGTAAACAAATAAAATATGAAACAATACTAACACCCACATTTTTTCTCACTGCATAATATTGAGTTTGCATCAGTACAAGCTACATCTATACGACTTATAGTACTATCTCTTGTATATGGATTACTTGTATCGGTTCACTAATAAAACTACTGCCTACATCTAGGTACTGTTTATATTATATATTATATTATATGTATATGCAGCATTAGACATTGCTATACCTAGAGTAGAGCGTATTATATATATAGCGATGCATAATGTAGCACACGAGCATTTATAACGCCCGCTCTCGCGTTTCATTGTAATAGCATATAATACGGACATACTATTCACAATACACGCATGAGTCATATACATGCAGGAAATACTTTTGAGCAGTCTTGCTCTAATGTAACTTTACATTTCTTCTTACAGGTTAGTAAGTAGGAGGTTATGATCAAGAACAAAATTATTAGCTTCTAGACTTTATATTTGTATCATCCATTTTTGTTTTTAATAAAATAATCAAAAATATCTACAAAATTTTTTATTTTAATATTTTACATATAATAAACTTTAGCAAGAAATATTTTTTATTAGATCAACCTATAAAACAATGATCCAAGTCAAAATCAGATTGAGAATCATTTAGTAGCGCTACCTGTTGGATATTTATGCTATTAAAATTAGTTTTATATCTTTAACTTGATAAAATTTTAATGAAAAAATTATTTTGAGCCGAAAAATTTTGCTTTAGAAAAAAAAAGTGTAATTTTTATACGAAAATTAAAGTAGCAGATATTTAATAATTTTTAGAATTTTTTTAATAAATAAATTAGTGCAAAAAAAAATATTTAAAAAAAAAACTGACATGTAAAAATTATAAAAAAATAAAAATGCAATTTTTTAAAAATAAGTTTTTGGAAGAAATTTTTTTTTTAAATAAAATTAAAAAATTGTGAAGTGGCTGCTAATTTTAATGTCATAATTTTTATATAATGATAAATATTTTTGAATTGAAGAATTATTTGCGAAATTTATTATTGTTAAAAATTGTAAAAATTAAAAAAAGGTCAATCTTTTATAAAAGTTAGCTTTTTTTTTGTAAAATATTAATTAAAAAAATAAATATTTAAAAATACATATGCTGTAAATTAATGAGAAAGTTGACGAAAATCAACAGATATTATCGGTTGTAGCTCTAAAAAATAATCAAGCAATAAATCTCGCTGACTTTCCCATGATCGGTGATTATTAAAAAAGTGTGTTGACTCATATTTATACTACAGTAAAGGCACAAACGGTTCTATTCTTCGAAATCTCTGAATAAACATTGTTTATTGATGATTGACCAATCATCGCCATTAAAAAATCCATCCATGATCATTGAAACGATGTTTATGTTGATTAGATGAATGGAGTTCATGTTGCTGATATCCTTCAGCAGACGTGTAACGTCGCAGCTCTTTATGCTTATCAATTATCCTTCCGAGGTGTCGAAAATCACACTATTTTGCTTAATTTATTAAATTATAACTAAAAAAATATTTTTAAAAAATAGCACTTATAGTTTTTGAAGTTTTTAACAAGTGAAATTTTTTTTTTATTTTTTTGTAATCATTTTTTCAATAAAAAAAAATTCTAAAAATTTTTAAATGTCGGCTAACTTAATTTTCATACTTCATTTTCATAAAATTTTTCGATCTCCATTCAAGAGTTATAATTCATTCATCCAAGTGTAATAATTTTTTCAATAAAGAGATGTAAATATTTTTAAACAAGCCTGAAATTTATAAGAAAAATATTTATTTGAACCGAGTTATTTCTTCTCCTGTATAGTAGCCGGGAAATGTCAACAAACGGATTAATAAAACCAAAGAGTATAATCACTCAATAGCGATTGAATGGGTTTTGTTAACCGTGAATCCCAATGGCATCTCGATCCACGTGTTGAGCAGAGAACAGAGACTCGTGATCAAATAATAATGGGCTTAACATCAATGACCTTTGCCTCTAATCTTTTATTTAACTGAACAAAGGTCTACGTACTCATATTGAACACTTGTTTCTCCTATTAATCTTAAACACCCATCCATAACTTATAAAACATACATATGTCTCTCTTTACTTGAGACGAGATTATTTTATCTGAACAAGTGCACCGACTGCAAGCATGGCCTCCATCAACATCCTCGAGGTCATGGTCTTCGTTTGCCTTCATGACTAAGCTCTCTTCTTACTTACTTATTCTGTTTGTATTTTTATTTCTCCTCACACCCGTTCTATCAGAACCCGTAAATATGTCGACACTTTCGCGGTAACAATCCAAATTTTTTTAGCACAAGTCTAAATAATTAGAAGGACAAAAGATGTTCAGAATAATTTTACTGAAGTAATTTATTAAATTTTGTGAATTAAGAAATAAATATCCGAACAAAAACAGTTTCACTGTAAAAAAAATCGCGCCAAGTCCACGTTCATAAAGACTATTAAGAAAAAAAAAATTAGTTTTTTTCTTTACAAAAAGATATAAAATAAAAAAATTAAAAAAATCCAAGTAACCGATATGATTGTTTATGATTTTCGGAAATTAAAAAAAATTTTGCTGTAAATTTAAAAATTAAAAAAACAATTTCGGAACGTACTTGGTGTGCGTCATATTGTGCACTTTCAATTTTTTTAAAGTCCTAGTAAATAAATTTTACGAATTTAATTAAAAGTAAAATATTTCGCAACAACGCACACTAAATACGTTCCAAAATTGTTTTTTTAATTTTAAAATTTACAACAAAATTTTTTTTAATTTCCAAAAATCATAAACAATCATATCGGTTACACGGAAAGAGCAAGATGACACTGGATACCATCTCAGATTATACTCAGTGACATCTGAGGTAAAAAAATTTCAGATGTTAGCTAGTATAATCCAGATTATACTGAATAATATCTGGATTATACTCATTGTAATCTGGATCATACTCATTGTTATCTGGATTATACTAGTTACTATCTGAAATTTTTTTTCACTCAGTATTATCTGGGATTATATCCAGTATAATCTTGTTCTTTCCGTGTACTTGGATTTTTTAATTTTTTTATTTTATATCTTTTTGAAAAGAAAAAAACTAATTTTTTTTTCTTAACAGTCTTATGAACGTGAACTTGGCGCGATTTTTTTACAGTGAAACTGTTTTTGTTCGGATAACATTTAAATACATCTATATCAACTTACAGAAATAAATTATGTTATTTAGAAGAAAAACATGCTTACCGTTTGCGTAACTTATAAACAGGAAGAGATTTTCGTTGTTGTTGTAAATTTAACGTATTCTTGTCATTTATAAGCTTATTTTTTTTATTTGTTTCTTTTTCAGTTATTTTATTATTCGACATTTCGCCAAAATTTACAACGGTTGGTTTTTTTAGTGTAAGTTTCAAAAAACTTATACCATTTATCACATTGTATTTGGAATCAGCATTATCATGAACACCCATAATTCACCTAAAAATTTTAATTACTATGAGATAATATTTTTTAGAACAAGTTTAGTTTTACGAGTATAACACAAGCACGTGTTGATTTGAGACTGACAGCACAGCTGTTGCATGCTTATAAAACACCTGTTTACATGGAATTCTTCGCTTTATGAATATGTGCACATGAAAACAGGACTTAAGTTTTTTTGAATTTTCGTTCACTAAATTGACACTTAAATATCAATCATGAGTTGAAAATCAGTCAGTAAATATAAATAATCTTACATCTTTTAAAGAGATTGAGTAGTGTTGCAATATTGAATGTCAGAAAAAGGCTGTCATTAATATACAGGGATAGATACTAAGAATAAGTATGAAATAGTATTAATAGTAATGAAAATTAAGTTAGCTGACATCTGAAAATTTTTAGAATTTTTTTTTTATTGAAAAAATTATCACAAAAAAAATAAAAAAAAAAAATTTCATTTGTAAAAAACTTGAAAAACTGTAAGTACGCATGTGGGTACTCAAATGAAAGCTCTTGATGAATGTAACATCGGGATGCGCTTATATAGTTAAAAACGTCAATATTTACACTCATCAAGATCTTTCATTCAAGTACCCACATTAATTTTTCATATATTTTATATATTTATATATATGTATATACGAAAAATATATCAAAAATGCATGTGGATACTCAAATTAAAGCTCTTGATGAGTGTAACATCGGGATGAGCTTATATCTTTAAAAACGATCAATATTTAAGAAAATACAGGGCAATTTAACAAAAGTCATTAATTTAATAAAACAAAATTTTATCTATTTATTGTTCACAAGTTACGGCAATCACATAGTGACTGCAAGGTTGCTTATAATTCTTATTATATTAATGCAGAGTGTTTAAAATCCCTTTCTCTGTGACGTGAAAAGGTATCACCGATGAAAATCCATCGAAACTTTCTTTTTTTACATTATTTTAATAATTATTTATCGCTTTTCATTTTTATCCTAATCCAGCATGTCTCAGGTCATACGTTACAAGTTTATGATTTATTACACCGCTTCTGTAAGTGAGTGAGTTAATGGCCAAGTAATCCATCATATCAACAATTTTTTATTATATTCTTCTTTCGTTCTATTATGCAATTAATTAAATTAATACTTAACCTTTTCGTTACATTACTCACGCTTGTTCGTCTGTTGATTTTCATCGGTAATAAAAGTCCGATGTTACCACTTTACACTGCAGTAATTAAATATTTATAATAGTAAGCTATAATTATTTCCTAAAAGTTTTAAATTTTAATAAAATATCTTTATATTATTTTATTTTAAAATTTAAAATATATAATAACAATCCTTTGAAAGCACGTAAAATATGAAGAATATTATTAATGTTAGTTATAATTAAAGTAAGTATAATATAATATAATAATAATAACAATAATAAAAGGTAGATTAAATAATCTTATAGGGAAGAAATAATAAAATATATATATAGCTATATATATATATATATATATATTTTACAGCAATTTAAAACGACACGATCACGACAGTGAGAATAGTACAATAAACTTATGTAATTTACTTAGTATTATCATGTCTACGGGATGAATTATGCTATCTCACTATATATCCAGGCATGCTATTAATACATCTATATTTATATACATATACATATACATATCCGAACAAGTCAAGTAGACAATTGTAATAACTAAATAAAAATTATAGAAATTTTTATTTATTATACTCAGTAAATAACTTTATGTCAGTTTTTATATTTCTGTCGACAATTTATTAAAAAAAAAAAAAAATCGGTCATATGTATATAATAAATAATAAATAATAATATAATAAATATTATAATAAATAATAATATAATAAATAATAAAAATAGCGGATGTAATTATTGTTATTACAGTTACATTAATGTAAATACTTAATTATTACTGTACGTGTATAAAAAATAATTTGGATTGATGGCATTATGGTAGTCTCTTTACTTAGATACTTGACAGTGAAAGCTTTGGAGTTTCGCTTGAGTAATTTATCGGTACGCTTGTATTACGTTTGTGTGATATTGATGGAAGTTAATAGGGATGGTGTGATAATCAACGGACCGTGAATAGACGTCAATTAGATCTATATATATTTAATACAGTAATATGTCCGACTGTTTTTATTTTTGTCTTTATTGTTTGGGTTATAAATAGATTTTATGGGGTAAAACGGCATTAACATTCATTTTAGTTATTTATAGTGCAATTGACATTAAATATTTGGTATCAATATATAAGTTTCTAAAAAACAAGGACCAAAATTTCACTTGCAGATAAAGATTTTATTGAAAGTGTATTAATTTCTATTTCGTTTATTAGAGAGTGAGTTTTTTACTTTTTTAAATGAATATTAAATAAGAATATTCATATTTAATTATTCAGTTTTTCTATGACTAAATTAATAAGAAATCAAAAGAATTTTTTTTGAGTTTAAAATAATCTATATTATTAAGATAATAAAAAAAAAATTTGTTTCCAGGATAGTCAATTTATTATGATCAATATTTAGACTGCATTCGAAAATTCTTTAGATAAATAATTAAGAAATGACCTTGTATCTTGTGAACTATTGACATTTTTGAAGATATAAGCTCATCCCGATGTTATACTCATCGAGACCTTTCATTTGAGTACCCACATCAATTTTTCATATATTTATATTATTTATATATATTATGTATATAAATGTCAATAATTAAGAACTGACCTTGTATCTTGTCAACTATTGACATTTTTAAAGATATAAGCTCATCCCGATGTTATACTCATCGAGACCTTTCATTTGAGTACCCACATCAATTTTTCATGTATTTATATATTATATATTATATATATATATCGAAAATGCATGTGGGTACTCAAATGTAAGCTCTTGATGAGTGCAACATCGGGATGAGCTTATTTCTTTAAAAATGTCAATATTTAAGAAAATACAGTGCAATTTAACAATAGTCATTATGTCATTAACTAATCCTTGTTCACTAAATAAAAAATAAACTTTAACATTGATTTAAATATTAAAAAATAAAAATCTAAAGACTTTTAAAAATCACTTCGGCAAAAATTCAATTAAAAATAATATTTTTATTTTTTTTACTCCATATTAACATATTCATTTATTCATTGGATTATTTATTATTGCACAATCACTATTAAATAATAATTATTTAATCAAGTAACGTTTTTATCTGGATGACAAATTATCATAGCGATAAGTTGTAAATGAAAAATAGTATTATTGACTTATTAAATAAATTTACGCTCGGGAACTACTGTAGAAATCGTCCTGGATTTGTATAACCAGGATTCAGGGGTTAAAGTATCGATAAATTTTTAAAGACCATGCAAATGAGCTCCATTTGTTAGCTCGTAATTAATTGTTTCAATTGTGTAATTTAAAAAAAAATAAAATTTATTTTTTTATGTATGAACAGTTTTAATGTATGCTGTTATCGAGTAGAAAGGTTGATTGTCCGATGATTTATATTTATAGATAGTTGATGAATAAAAATCAGTATAAATTCCTCATTTGTCACACGACTATTGACTCCTATTATCTTACATAATTGATCACCGCAAGGTGTTCGTGGCGTTCGATAAATACGTACAATATTCAATATTTAAATATGCACCGAGAATTAACTAGTTTATTGCAGAATTTGATCTATTCACACGGTTATTGTACTATACACTTGGTCATTACTCCTTTATAAATAGTAATAATAATAGTTGGTAAAAATTAAATAGTATTTAGTTATATGAATTAAATATATACTATTGAAATAGATTTTTAAATCGTGAAGGTATGCCCAAGGTAGTAGTGGCTTTCACAAATCTGTAGTGGTTTATTGTATTTATATTTATATTACATACCGCGTTTAACTTTCAAGGTGCTATATTTATATATACATATAGATAAATGCATAATCGTACTTGGCATTACGTCTACTCATGTTTAGCACCTACGCGGTGTGCATTAAAAATAATAAACCAAAATTAATAATTCATTGAGAAAAATTTTTACTATTTTTTAATCTGAGAGAAAAAATTTGTTAAAAAAAAATGTGCAATTTAGAAAAAAAAAAAAATTTGCAATTTTTTAATAAAAAATTTATTTGTTAAAAATTTTTAAGAATTTTATTTCTTAATTTAAAAATTTTTTTTATTTAATGTATTTGTAATATAACGATTGTTTGGTCTAATTAAATTTATACTATGAAGAAAAAAATTTTTTTATAAAAAGCCTTGATTGAAAATTAAAAAAAAATTAGTGAGCAATTAAAATAAATTGAATTCAATGATACCAAGGACAACGAGCTGATTTTCTATTAAATTTTTTTTTTTTATGTTTAATTTATTAATTTTCTTGAATTAGATTTCCGATAAGATAAATCACCTTCTGTACACTTGTAATATACTGTAAGAAGATTGCAAAGCAATGAAAAGAAGGTACAACAGCTTACATCAGGGTTGCGAGAGTCACGATTTTAAATCGGTAAACGAATTGAAACTGAAGATTCACGAGTTGATCGGACTCTGATGCATCCTGCTAGCCTGTTAAAACTTTAGACTCTTAAATAAGTGTGTTGTACTGAATGTTAATAAAATACGAAACAGAAGATATAAATAAACGGAGAATAGAATTAAACGTTACCATAAGACTAGACGGACTAAGTGAGAGGATGTCGTGAAGATATAATAGAAAATTTAATAAAAAATATGGAAGTATAAAATTATAAATGACTAAGGATTTATTTTTTTATCATTGACACGGATATCGAGAGTTTGACAGCTAAGATTGATTGATATTAAACTGAATTTAATACAATATTGAGATTGTGTATTTTAAGTGTCTTAAGCTTGAGTACATCTATCTTGTATCTTGAGAATTATTGACATTTTTTAAGATATAAGCTCATCTCGATGTTACACTCATCAAGACCTTTCATTTAACTACCCACATCAATTTTTTATATATTTTATATATTTATATATATTATATATATGTAAATATGAAAAATATACCAATATAGCATGTGGGTACTCAAATGAAAGCTCTTAATGAGTTTAACATTGGAATGAGTTTATATCTTAAAAATATATAATATATAATTAAAAAATGACCTTGTATCTTGAGAACTATTGACATTTTT
The DNA here is from genome assembly GCA_905319865.3 of Cotesia congregata. Classification (NCBI taxonomy): domain Eukaryota; kingdom Metazoa; phylum Arthropoda; class Insecta; order Hymenoptera; family Braconidae; genus Cotesia; species Cotesia congregata. The sequence goes on from CAJNRD030001122.1 coordinate 895,404, forward strand.
CAAGATACAAGCTCATACTGACATTGTCCTCATCAAGACCTTTTATTTGAATAGCCACATCAATTTTTCATATATTTTATATATTTATATATATTATATATATAAATATATGAAAAATATATCAAAAATGCATGTCGGTACACAAATGAAAGCTCTTGATGAGTGTAACATCGGGATGAGCTTATATCTTTAAAAACGTCAATATTTAAGAAAGTACAGTGCAATTTAACAACAGTCATTATTTAATAAAGCAGAATTTTATTTATTTATAGTTCACAAGTCACGGCATGGTTGCTAGTTAAGTATTAAGACAAGGGATGCAATTTTTATCACGTGTAACAGATCAACGGACCAATGTAAGAGAAATCGAAGTTTCGTAAGATTCATTCACCTATGTGTAGTTATAGATATGTAAAGATAAATTTGTTTTTTTGTATAAGAAGAATTTAAATTTTTAAGAACAAAAATTATCATTTTTATTAAAAATTTCGATGACTTGGTTGTCACTTTAAAATAAAGGTAAGAAAATTTTTATTTTTTGGGGAAAGTTTCGACGGATGATAAATAGGTTCATCGATGTGACATTTATAGAAATTTATATCTAACTTAATCTTATAAAATATTATATTTATGAAAAGATATGCATTATTAAGAGATTCTATGGAATTAGATAGAGCTTAGGGTGATTGAACTTGAAGGTATTGGAAAGGTCTCCGTTTATGTTGGTAGCCGCATAAAATTAATTTCAAAGACTAAAAAAAGCCGATTTTTTTGAGCCAACTTAAGATTTTTTTTTTTTTTAATATTTGTAATAATGAATTTTTTGTTAATTTTTTACAAAAAAAAAAGAATGAATTATATAACGCACTAAATAAATTTAATTTGATACAATTAAATATAAAAGAAACTATTGTTATAATTTAATATAATTATTATGGTCGAGATTTACGAAAAATACTACAATTCTAACCGGAAATCTTATTTCTCGCAAAATTATAACAGTACGCAGACACATATGTATTTATTTAACAAATAAATATACAAGTAAAATACTTTAATTGGATGAACAATTATCTTCTTAACCGGACTCTTTCTTACAAGACGGTAACTATTCGCTTGAGGCTGGAATCGTAATTTAGATCGTGGCCCGTAGCTAATTTACTACACTTACTGTTTATTATAAGGTCATTCGTTGTTGATTTTACGCGGAAGTTAAAAAACTTTAACAAAATTTCCCTGTTGCTAAGTACTTCAGTATTCGGCTTTTTGAACAATAAAAAATATTAAAAATAAATTTTACGAATCTATTATTCACAGTTACTAATTACGCGCCACTAAAATAATTTCTAACGTTACAATAATTATTAATGTTCCGACAATTACTCATACTCTCGACTGCTTTGTTTAGCGCCGACTTATTAATTTTTAAATGAAATATTTTTACTATTGAAAACTTTCAAATTTATGTTCGATAATAAGATTTATTAACTATAAATATTTTAATGTCTCAGGTATTAAATATTATAATTTAATTATAGTTTAAGTTTTTTTAATGTTGTGTCAGATAATTAAAATTTTGCTAGTAATTAATTTTTTTAAGCAAAAAATATCTAAGAAAAAATTATCTATGTTGTAAATTGTAAAAAATAAATTATAATCTACATTATTAAGAGAATAAGAAAAATTTTGTGTCCAGAATAGTAAATTTATGATAATAAGTATTTAGGCTGCATTTAAAAATTCTTCATCTCTAGATACATAATTAAGAAATGACCTTGTATCTTGAGAACTGTTGACATTTTTAAAGATATAAGCTCATTCCGATGTTACACTCATCAAGACCTTTCATTTGAGAACCCACATCAATTTTTCATATATTTTATATATTTATATATTTCACAAATACCATATATATAAAATATATAAAAAATGCCATGTGGGTACTTAAATAAAAGATCTCGATGAGTGTAACATCGAAATGAGTATATATCTTAAAAAATGTCAATTATTAAGAAATTACCTTGTATCTTGTCAACTAATGACATTTTTAAAGATATAAGCTCATCCCAATGTTAAACTCATCAAGACCTTTCATTTGAGTATCCACATCAATTTTCATATATTTATATATATTATATGTATGTATGTGTGGAAAATATATCAAAAATGCATGTGGGTACTCAAATGAAAGCTCTTGATGATTGTAACATCGGGATGAGCTTATATCTTAAAAAACATCAATATTTAAAAAAATACAATGCAATTTAACAAAAGTCATTATTTAATAACGCAAAATTTAATCTATTTATAGTTCACAAGTCACGGCAGTCACAGAGTGACTGCAAGGTTGTTAGTATTACTTTATGCAAGCAAGAAATTAACAAATAATTTCTTTTTAATTCACGGTCATGACTTTCACTAAATAAAAGAACAAAAGACCGCGGATAAGATAAAAGTTATACAAAGGCAATGACATTTTACATGCACATATAAAATATACATTTGTTTGGCTAGTAAAAAATGATCATGCTTTGATATGAAACTCAATAATTACCAACATTAAATTAACGACCGAGTAAATGGTGTGAAAAAATGACAATAGTAATTACAGTTACTATACTATTTACGTCTACTTATTAATTAATAAAAAAGTTGTTTTCATTATCTTTATCGCTAATAACAAATTGTCTCAATTATCTATCAACCACAAATTTATTCCCAGCGCAATAATTACCAATTAACCGAATCGTTAATTAAAAAAATTTTTTTTAATTAAAAATTACCGAGTAAAAAAATCATAACTGTTTATACACTTGAAAAAAAATAATATAGTTAATTAAAAATTTAAACAATTAACAAAATGTCAATAACCTGGTAAAAATAAGCTAAAATAAAAAATGACATTAAATTTTAATGAGGTAAAAAATAATCATCATCAGTTTAATTGAACAGACTTTCTCTATCTGTCTACGTAGTTTCATTCAACTTTCCATAGCGCTTCCTTACATTGACCTTTACTCATTCGACCTCTTATAAATAAAGTAAATAAACAATCTTATCTTATCTTATTTTTAATATTTATTAACAATTATTAGTTAATAATTTTTATAAATTCATTTATAAACAAATTTACCTTAATTAATTAACGTCACATTAATTAGCAGCGCGTGTTGTCAATTATCTTTATAAGATATTATTAACATTCATTATACAAAATAATATTACTCTCTTTATATTATTTATGTCACTTATTATTTTTTTATCAATTGTAAAAACAGTAATGTGGTGTTTCATTTTCCTTTGAGGCCTGTCATTATCCTATTGATTTTTTAATAGTAAGGCCTTCGTGGATTATTCTAGAATCATTTAAATAATCTCATGAATTTTTTTATTACCATTATTGTTATTATTAACATTAATAATAAGGTGCCTAGAGTCTTGGAAATTTTTTTTTACTTTTAAGATTTACTGGAATATGATTTCACATTTTTTAGATAAGAAAATTTTTATATTATAATATAACTGTTAAGATCTTTTACGATTGACAGTAAGTAGCTGAAGGCAGTTGTCAATATCCGTTTGTACTTTATTAAATCAAAGTGGATATAATGATATGTAATGAACTCATGTTTATTAAACTATAATCTATATTATTACGAGAATAAGAAAAAATTTGTTTCTAGGATATTCATATGATAAAATCGATTTTTTTAGCGTCATTGCAAAGGTCTTGATTTAAATCTGTGCCTTTTCAAGGTTTCATTTCATTCTCACCGATAGTCAATTTATTATGATGAATATTTAGGCCGCATTTGAAAATTCTCTATCTCTAGATACATATAAATGACCGTTTATCTTGAGAACTATTGACATTTTTAAAGATATAAGCTCATCCTGATGTTACACTCATCGAGATCTTTCATTTGAGTACCCACATCAATTTTTCATATATTTATATATATTGTATATATGTATATATGAAAAATATATGAAAATGCATGTGGGTACTCGAATGAAAGCTCTTGATGAGTGTAACATCGGGGTGAGCTTATATCTTTAAAAATGTCAATAGTTAAGAACTGACCTTGTATCTTGTAAACTATTGAAATTTTTAAAGATATAAGCTCATCCCGATGTTACACTCATCGAAACCTTTCATTTGAGTACCCGCACCATTTTTTCATATATTTTATATACTAATATATGAAAAATATATCAAAAATGCATGTGGGTACTCAAATGAAAGCTCTTGATGAGTGTTACATCGGAATGAGCTTATATCTTTAAAAACGTCAATATTTCAGAATAAAATTTTTATATTTCTACAGAAATTGTAGTTAATAAAATCTAATCTTTACAAGAATATTTATTTTTTTTTTCCAATAATTTTATTTACTCAGTAAATTGAATAAAAAAGTAGTGCCATGTCATGACTTTTAAAAAAAAGTTAAAACATTTTTTTTTTATCATTCAATTTGTTGAATCAATAAAAAAACCAGAATGAAAAATTAAATTTATCAAACCATAGCAATTTTTTATTAAATCAAGACTCGTCGGTTAAATAAATCCGTCGATTAAATGAATTCGTAAGCTATATCATTGCTCAGATAAATATTCAAAGCCACTAAATTTTCTGACATTTGAGACTTTCTAGACACCTTGATTAATTAATGGTTCTATAAACGAATAAATGAGGACAGTTACCAAAGGATTCGGCCTGAATCGGTAAGCAAGCATCATTCGTTTCCTATATGCATCAAACTCATCGTCATCTCGTGAAATGTTATCCGGTCTGTCAGAACCTAAGCCAGAACTATCCAATCTACTAGTTGCCCTAATTAAACATTTCAATTGATATTGTCAATAATAAATACCAAATATAAATTTAATTTAATTGAATGATAACAATAATCAATTTGAAAATAAAAACTCACTTATTTACAGGATCAATACGTCCGCTTCCTTCGCTACCAAGTCCTTGACCTTCAGTCCAACCAAGTTTCTGTAGCATTTGAAAACCTGCAAACAATTCATCATCAAGATTAATTGAATTAATTTAAATAATCAAATATTATGAAAAATAAATTTTAAATGTATTATTACTATGTGAATTTTAATCATTATTTAATTTATAATTGTCTGAAATTAATTACTGACCTATATTATCTTCTTTTAATTTAAACTCCTTATAATCACTAAGGTCGGGTTCTTTGCCCTGCTTGACGGCGTTGTACTGCTCCATGAATTTTTTGAGCTCGTCTGGTGGCAAAAAATCACCGATGTGATGTTTACCCTCCGACTGCGCCGTTAATTCCTCAGCCCACATTTGCGTGGCTTCCATCTCAGCTGATCTTAATTTATGTTCCCACGTACCACCCTCAGTTTCTTCATCACTGTCGTATTCATATTTATGCTTTCCTTGCGACTCTAAACGCTTCACTTCTTCCCGTTTTTTCATCAAGTTTTGATACAATAAATTTATCTGTAAAATTTATTTAAATTATTTTTAAACGTGTTTAAAATTAATTTTTTTTTCAAGTAATAAAATTAAATACTGTCTTAATTCATGTACAAAATTACATGCTTGTAAATTGAAATAAAATTAATTAAAAAGAATTAATTTGAAAAAAATTAGTTAAAAAGAATTTCAAAAAATTAATTAAAAAAAATTTAATAAAATTTCTAATCTAGAAATAAAAATATTTTTAATAAACAAGAACATTAAAAAATAAATTAAAAACCTTATAATGATCTTCAGCTTTCTTCCACTGCTCTTCAGTTAAATCATAAGTACCAAAAGTTTGTCGCGCATAAACAACCAACGCTGGATCATTGCGACTAATTTTTGTCAGCATAGGATTTTTACTTTTGGGATTTTGAGTCTTTGGTGTTAATAGAGCCGATCCTTGACCCAGTGGTCCAGACAATCCAATACCAGGTCGTTGATTTAATGGATTAACATTACTCGCTTGGTTATTTACAGTAGGAATTTCTACTTTGTTATCAGGTTCACTCCAACGACTGCGTCTTTTACGTCTGCGTTCTTCTTTACTTTCATCCTTAATATTATTATCTGCAAATAATTTTTTTTTTAGTAAATAATCAGATATTTTTTTTTTTATCGAACTGTAAAGTATACTCATTTTACTTGACATAAAAGTGTATAAAAGAGTAAATATTGACTTACCACTTTGTAAGATATGTTTAGTGGATACTTTGTCAACATCATCATTGTCACTAAGGGCATCTTCAGGACAATAAGGCTCAGCACCGCTTCCACTACCGGCGCCTGAAGCTCCGCTTGCCCCTTTATCAGCTTTCTCAGCACGGTACTTGGCCACCAATCCTCTGTACTGCAGGTACGCTGCACTTTGCTTTTGGTGCAGAAACCTTGATTAAAACAATACTTAAAACGCTGTCAAGTAAGACTTACGCCTAACGATATGCTGTTAATTATCTTCGACAAATTTAATCACGTTAATTAATTAATAATAAATTATTAAGTATTCAAATATGTTATTTAGAAAAATTCAAAAAAGTACTTTCAAATGCTAGGATGTTAATTTTAAAATCAATAAATCAATGCTAAATTTATCTATTTGGATAAACATTAATATAATTTTTTTTAAATTAGTTACTCTAATAATAATAATAATAATAATAATAATAATAATAATAATAATAATTCTAATAATAATAAAAATAATAATGTATTTATATTTACATAACTATAATTAATAGCTCGATTTACTAAGCAAGCGGTTAAAAATATTTCTCCTATAATTAATCTTGATAAAATATTTCTTATTTATTTTCAAACTATATAATTTAGGTAAATATTTAATAATAACAACACTTAATATTTTAGCACTCCACAAGCTTTAAAAAAAACATTCTCATAACAGCAATTATTAAATAAAATAATTTACCACACATAAATATTAATTATTAAAATGTCTATAACTATTGAGTAGATGCATAGAAAAATTGAAAAATATTATTTCATTTTTAATTAAACTTTTTTAGTAAATTTACTAAAATAATTTTTAAAAAATATATTGATCAGCCATAAATAAAAAAATTTATTTACTTTCACTAAATTAATTTACTGGATTATTTTTTTTCTATTAGATACTTCAATTAGGTCATAACTTCTATACAAGGATCAATTAATTATGACTTATAGTGATAGACCTCCAATGTAGTTGATGAAGTCTGAAATTAATAAAGACTGTTCCAATAAAGCGGTAATTTAATTAAGTACAAGAAAATAAATTTAAGAAAAAAATTATTGGCCTTAATATATTATCTCTTTATTTAAGAAATAAATAGAATAAAAAATTTTTAATTGAAAAAATGATGTTATCTTTTAATAAAAAAAAAAAAAAAAAAAAATGAAAATTTATTTACAATTTTTCTATGCTTTGAAATAAAAAAATATTGTGATGAGTATTAACAGTAATTAACTGTTAATAGTGAGTAATAAACTTCTTACTTGACTTATCATACCATAAAGAGAAGAATGTCTAAATTATCACATATTGTGTGTATTATATTAGACTAAGCAAATTGAAAGTGACAATATTAAATGTTAATAAAAGCTAACATGACAATCTACAAAATCCTACAATTTTATTAATACCACAAATTCTCTTGGATTATATAACGAGACAACTGTACTGACTAAAGAATGAGTTTAAAACCATTGAAACAATGGTTCGAATTTAAATAGTAATTAATTACAGACAGACGTGAAGCGTAAGACTAAAAATAGTAATAAAAAATCTGAGACACTAAACAAGAGTAAAATACTTAGCGAGCATAAGACAGCGTTAGAATGAATATAAATGTCAATAGAAATAAATAATGCAATAATTCATCAGTGAGGACAGTAGTTACCATAATTTAGGATCTTGCAAATTCTTCTCTCTGACTTCTTGCTCAATTGCGTCACCGCAGTCTGCAACAATTCGTGCCAATTGTTCAGCTTCCTGACAACCTACTGTAAGAATAATTGTTAATTGTAATTTATAACTATTGTAATAATAGTAAGTAGTAAAATAAGTGTTAACTATTATACGCTAGTACCGGGTAATATAATTGATATTAAATATTGTATTATTTCGTAAGCTACTTGATATTATTTTTGTAAATTTTGAAATTATTTTTTTTTGTATTTTATTTGAAGTGTATGTACTTTTATATCTTAAGGAAAAGCTTGCAGTAATTATAGATATATAATAATAAATTATAAAAAGGCATAAATTCAGATCAAGACAACTCTTGATAGCTAAATTTATAATAAGTTGAACTTTGATTTAAAATATCTTTCGAACCATTACGTTTAGCGAAAAATCATAAAATACCTTTTTTTTTTAGACATATTTTCTCTATGATTTTTATATTATCGCTGCATTTTTTATAACTTTTAGACCTTAATTTTAAGTATTTTTTCTTGAAAATATTTATAGTAAAGTGTTTTCTATTTATAAATCAAATTTTTTATCAAAGGAGCGCAATTTTTTTTTTTTTTTTTAAACTAATTTTTAAAAATCTTAAAATTTTCAGTAACTATGTTTTGAAATTGGGCAGCCGAGGGCATTAGAAGGAGCAAAAAAAATATTCCCTATGTTACTTTTACAGAAAATCGAAAACTGCAATCTAAATATTAAAATTAAGAGGTCATATTTAAGCTTCAAATCTAACTAAAAATTTAAAGCTTATTTGCAAGAAGAAAAAAAATTTTTTAATGAATTTTTATCATAATTAAAATACATTATCGCTGACAATATTAATTACCCATCCTTTATTAAAAAAAATAGATTTAAAATGATTCAACCCATGCAAAATGTATATCTATATATTTGTCAAGTTGAATTTAATCACTTAGAGCCATTTCAAATCGTTTTTTTTAAAGGGATAATATTCTAAATTAAAATACATGAAAGTCTTGAAGTTAGTCAAAAGTCGAAACTCGCAAAAATATGGGCCACGATTTTTTATTGATTGAAATCCGGGCGCGCGCCTAGCGCGCTATTTAAATTTCTAGTATTTAAAAAAATTAATTTGGAACTTACCAAAATGATCTGAAGACAGTGGCGGCTGTACAGGTGGCGGAATTTGTACATTAACACCAGGCCTTTGGACATTAACAGGCAATTGGATTTGATTTTGAATGGGATAAGTAGTCGGGAGGAGATGAACCGCAGTCGAGTGATTATTCCCAGTAATTATCGAAGGTGGTGGAACATTAGGCGGCGGTACATTAACATTCGGCGGTGGCACTGAATTAATATTAGAATTGTGAACCGGCGGTGGCGTAGACATTATCAGCGGAGGAATAACTTGGGACGGAGGTACACTGGGAACGGGGTTGGGATTCATCTGTATGATATTAGGCGGCATCCTGGACATAGGGGGCAGCAAAGTAGGCCTTGGGGCTTGATTCTGGGGCTGTAAATTGGTGATCGGAATACTGCACTGTGGCGAAATGTGTCCAGCGGATTTGCTCGGGATCGAGGCCAGGGGATTTGTCGGCCCCTGCGGCTGGGAAGGTGGGGGCTGGTTCAGCTGCATGCTAGGCGGAGGTACTTTGGTATTTATCTGCGGCGGAGGTGGAGGCCTTATCATGTGCGGAGGCGGCACTGATATGCGAGAAGGCGGCGGCGGGACTGAGATCGGAAGACTTGGCTCTAGATTTACCGGAGGAATATTGTGAATATGAGAAGGCGGCGGGACGTTTCGCAAGTTGGGAGGTGGGACGTTGATCTGTTGGATCCGCGGAGAGATCAGCGGCGGTATGGAAGATGGGGACCGTGGATTAGGCTGGTGATAACGCTCTAGGACCGGCGATCTGTGTCGCGGGGGCGACGGACTCGACGAACTACTGCGGCGTCCTCTCTCGGATCTCTGGTTCCAGCGAGACTCGTTTCTTCGCCTGTCTCGGCGGTCGTACTCTCGGTTCTTATCCCCGTTCCATCGCCGCTCGTAGTTCCTCTCACGGTCCTCTTTTTTAACAGCCACCGGGGGTGGCGATTCTTCGGTTCTAGGCGAAGTCTTGTTTGATATTTTCTTAAATTGATCGAGAAAACTCCCGTCATTCGCAAATAAATTGACCGTCGCTGCGGCTGGCGGCTTCTCTTCTTCTTTCCTATAAATAATTTTACGGGCTCTCTTACTGACCTCCATTTTAGTATAGCTTATTTTGTTCTATATGTTATATAGATATTTGTGTATTATATCTGTCTAGCTGAAGAGTTATAAATTAAAATCTTAATATTATGATTTTATGGCACTAGCAACATCTTCTGTGACACAACCTCTGATGTTATACAAGTTTTATTTATATGACGGCGTGTTTATGCCTTAATGCTGGTTTATTTATGGTATTTATAATTTAAATTCTATAAAGACTAATTTTATATACGGATTTTAGTCATAACATACTAGGGTTAATTTATTATTCATACCAAGCAAAAAATTTCAGTTGTATTTATTTTTAATGAAAATATTTAAATTTGTTATTATTTTATGAAATTTGATCATACTTTTGGTCTCTATTTAAAAATTTATTGAATTAAATAAATAAATAAAATTTTGTTTTGTTAAATAATGAATTGTTGTTAATTGCACTGTACTTTCTTAACTATTGACATTTTTAAAGATTTAAACTCATCCCGATGTTACACTCATCAAGAGCTTTCATTTGAGTACCCACATGCATTTTTGATATATTTTTCATATATACATATATATAATATATATAAATATATAAAATATATGAAAAATTGATGTGGGTACTCAAATGAAAGGTCTTGATGAGTGTAACATCGGGATGAGCTTATATCTTTAAAAATTTCAATAGTTCACGAGATACAAGGTCATTTATTATGTATCTAAAAATACCAAATTTAACAATAAAAATCCTTTTTGCCATATAAATATACTAGCCATAAAATTTTGCGTATTCTCTTAATAATATAGATCATATTATTGAATCATATACATGAAACTTGATTTTACTTGTCAGTTGTTTGTAAGATCTAAAATTAAAGTAATTTTTAATGACACTGCAAGTAATATGAAGATAAAATTTTTATTGTAAAAATAATCTGCAAGATAATTTTATTTTTTCTAACCTCATCATATCATGAGACAAAAAGCACCAGACATCTGACTTTATTAATTTATATAAATATATTCAATATGATAACTCGATTATTACAGCGACAATATTTAAATTGACTATCATCTATCCTTTTTTATTGATTATAATTATTTTAAATAAAAAACGTTCCGATTTTTCATAAAATTTCTAAAAATTCAACTTTGACCTTTTGAAAAATGTTTATAATATTTTAATGACAGAATTAAAAAAAAAATTGAATTTTTATCAAATAAAAATGTTGTTTTAATAATTAGTAATAAGTGTAACGTCTTATTAAAATTTTTAATACACTCGATAAAAATATTTATAGTTTATAAAAAAAATTGAGCCCAAATTAAAAAGTAGTATTCAACATCATTAATTCAATAATATTAATTCACGTAATTGAAAAAAAAATATCAACTACATTGAACATAACTGATTGAATCTGAGCACCTAAAGAACCTCCTCGGAAGCCAAAAGACCCGGAGGTCTCCGGTAATAATCTCTCTGAAAGCTAACCTAATTCATCTAGCAAATTCACACGTGATCCTTAGATAAGTAATCTCTGAAAAATATAAGCCAGCCCATTAAATTAAATTTAGATTGTAAAATATGAGCAAGTACTAACTCTCAGCTAGACAGAGGTGATAAATAGTAATAATTAATAAAAATAACTTACTTGGCTGCAGCAGTGACTTTGTTAACGGGAGCAGAGGGAGGCGAAGTGCTGGGGCTTGTTTTTTTCACCTCAACGGCGGCTTTGGCCTTCATTTCTTCCATTTTAGCCTGGATCTCCAGCTTCTTCTGCTGGATTATTTGCTCTTGCTTGGACATCTGGGCGAACCTCTCGTTGCGTGAAGTCTTTGACACGAAGGGGTCTGAACCTTTGACACCGCGGTACGCCATGTTTTGTTATTTACACTTTTATCTTGCTGGAAAATAAATAAAAATTTTATTATTTACTCATCCATTAATTATCAGTTTGTTGATTTTTAAATTAGCAGACACCTGACAATTTTATGAAAATTAATTTTATAATTTTAATCATTTTTTTAACAAATTAATAATTAATTATGGCAAAAAAAATTTATGAAAATTAATTTACCAGATATTTAATAATTTTAAGAAATTTTAAAAAATAAAAAATGCAATTTTTTAAAAGTAAATTTATTTGTTAAATGAAATTAAAAAATTGTGATTGCTAACTTTAATGATAATACTTAAGTTAGTCGACATTTGTAATTATTTAATTTTTTTTTAATAATTAAATTAGAACAAAAAATATTTTTTAAAAATTGCACTTACAGTTTTTAAAGTTTTTTACAAATAAAAGTGTTTTTTTATTTTTTTTTTAAAAATTGCACTTACAGTTTTTAAAGTTTTTTACAAATAAAAGTGTTTTTTTATTTTTTTGTGATCATTTTTTTCATGAAAAAAAATTTTTAATTATTAGTTAACTTAATTTTCAATGAAAATAAAGTTAGCCGACATCTAAAAATTTTTATGAATTTTTTTATTAAAGAATTATTACAAAAAAATTTTTTATTTGTTAAAAACTTTAAAAACTATAAGTGCAATTTTTTAAAAATATTTTTTAGTTGTAATTTAATAAATTAAGCAAAATAAAAAGATAAAAAATTTCGGCTAATTTTATTTTCATTAATTTTCATACTTTAATGTCATAAAAATTAAAAAAATTAAAAAACAGGTTAAGTTCTAACTAATGTCATGACAATTTTTAGTTATTAAAAAAAATTACTCTAAAGCTAAAAAATTATTTTTATAAAAATAATTAAATTATTACTTATTGAAAAAAAAAATTCCAAAAATTGTCAAATTGGTTACAAATTTATTTAAAATAAAAGTTAACAAAATCTAGACCGCCTGTCACGGGACCAGTCCACCGAGTGACACCATTTTCACTGTCCAACTGTCTCACTTTTATTTTAAACAAACCAAATACTTAGCTCTGAACTCTTATTTTAATTTAATAAATACATACAAGTATAAATATAAATATGACACTGAAGTTAGCAGATGTCTAAAAATTTTTGATTTTTATTTTAATTAAATTACAACTAAAAAGATATTTTTAAAAAATTGCACTTATAGTTTTTCAAGTTTTTAACATGTGATATTTTTTTTTAATTGTTTAATTGAAATTTTTTGAATAAAAAAATTTCTAAAAATTTTGAAATGTCAGCTAACTTCATTTTCATATATAAATGATATATGTGTGTTATGTTACATGAACACAGTATGTACTTAGACTTAGCACTTGACACGGAATAAAAAAATAGACACTGGCTGATGTATGACTCTGAGTACGAGACTGAGGCTGAAAACCGACGACTGAGGCGAGCATGAGTATTAGAGAGTAAATTTCACTCTTCTCGCCGCGATTTAATCCGATTAGATTGATATAAATATTGTTGACTGTAACTACCACGACGATCACGGTGCTGCTGTTTCAGTTTCAGTTGCGCCAAGTCAACTTCAGATTAATTTACTTATATATAAAAATAAAGATGAAGATGAGTGTCACTGACAACATCGGCACTGTGACGGTGACGGCGCTTTATGCTGCTGGCTGCTGCAGTATCAACATGCTAGCACCCAAAGACCAAAACGACAATATTAATAATTAATATATACTGGTTATAATGCTTTTGTAACCCAACAATATTATAAGAAGTGCGCACGCGCGACAGCTGGCGACGTAAAAAGGTTCTGCGCAAGCGCGCGAGATTTAAAATTAAGAAATTAAATCTGCAGGTACCTATTTATACTTATAGTCAAGATACTAGTGTTGCCGGAAAAATTTTTAATGAAAAACACTGATAAGCAGCGTTGGAGTAACCCAAAAAAAATCCAATCACAAAGAAAGTGCATACTTTCATACTGTTGCAAAATTTTAAAGCCTTGTTGAAATTTTTTATAAATTACTCAGGTGAAAATATTCCTTATGGTATTAATAATTATTAATAACATATATAATAATAACTAGCCACTTTGCAGTCACTATGTGACTGCTGTGATTTGTGAAGTATAAATAAATAAAATTTTGCTTTATTAAATAATGACTTTTGTTAAATTGCACTGTACTTTTTTAAATATTGACGTTTTTAAAGATATAAGCTCATCCCGATGTTACTTTCATCAAGAGCTTTCATTTGAGTACCCACATGCATTTTTGATATATTTTTCATATATTCATATATATAATATATATTTTGAAGATATAAGCTCATCTTGATGTTACACTTATCAAGAGCTTTCATTTGAGTACCCACATGCATTTTTTATGTATTTTTCATATATATATATATATAATATATATAAAATATATGAAAAACTGATGTAGGTACTCAAATGAAAGGTCTCAATGAGTGTAACATTATGATGAGCTTATATCTTTAAAAATGTCAATATTTCCCAAGATACAAGGTCATTTCTTAATTATTGACATTTTTTTTTAGATATAAACTCATTTTGATGTTACACTCAACAAGACCTTTCATTTAAGTACCCACATGGCATTTTTTATATATTTTATATATATGGTATTTGTGAAATATATAAATATATTAAATATATGAAAAATTGATGTGGGTACTCAAATGAAAGGTCTCGATGAGTGTAACATCGGGATGAGTTTATATCTTTAAAAATGTCAATGGTTCTCAAGATAAAAGGTCTCGAGGGTTTTGAACCCTTACATAGCAGGAAGTTACTATATATCTAGCTTAATATTGTCACATGTTCTCAAAAAACAATGTAAAATAATAAATGATAACATGTAGAAAAAAATTTTTATTGTCTAATATAATGTATTATATTTGTAATCACTGATGACTCAAGAATTTACTCAAAGTAATATATTCGAAACAGCTGTTTCATGATCTGATATATGTATATATATATTTCAAACATCAAAGAGGAATTTCAAAGTTGGATTACAGTCAAAAATAATGCATGCCGACTTAAAATTTGTGAGATTTTCAACCTTACATTACAATGACCTTATATACTTGCTATTTAGGAAGAAATTATATTATTACTGTAATATATTATAAGAATCAATAGAATTAATTAAAATTATAATTATATTTATTTAAGCTATCTCTGCAATTTTACAAAAAAAAGTCTAATCATAAAACTAATAAATCTCTAACATGCTTATTCTTGATAAAATATATTACAAAATATCAAAAGTTGTATCATTAACTTTAAAATACTTCAAGTATTTTAATATAAAAAAAATCTAGTCTGTTAAATCGTTAATCCGTTACTATAGCAACTTTATAAATGCATTTTATATAAATACATATATCGTTAAAAAGACAATACTTGGCTTAGAATGTTTATCGTGTATACGTGATGATATAAAATAAAATTACAGTGCATACACTTGATTGAATAATTAATTAAACAAGTTTATCATAATAATGGAACGTGAAATAGCAATCGCGCGAGTAAATGCCATTTTAACGGAACTAATAACGCAAGTCAAAAAAATTAGCGATGCGTCAAAGAGACAGCAGGTGTCTTCTGACAATGAAGAGCAGTGCAGCGGATCGGAAAATCTAATAAAGATGTTGGATGTTCTTGGGCGCATTATTGAAATGCGAATGCGGACGTCACCGAGAGAAGAACGTGAGCGCGCATCTACTTTGGCGAGCGCACTTGTTAATGGAGAAAAAGCTCGAGTGGAAGCTGAGAGTAAGCTTTAAAAAAATCGATTTTACGTCTACTATTATGAAATACTATACACGTATTTTTTTACTGCTTGTCTTTTTTGTTATTGTTACTCGAATTAATACAACATGTTCATTTTTTTATAGATTTAGAGAGTACAATTGAAACGGAGAAACTTTTGCATCAACATTTCACAAATGACGTAAAAGAACAAATCGCTGAGGAAAAAATCCTCTTGGAAGGGATTAAGGCCAGACAAAAAAGGGAAATTGATGAAAGAAAGTCGGAATCTTTTTTTATTTGTAGTACTTTTGTTGTTTTATAAGCTGTATTGACTTTCTTAATGCTCAAATATGTCGAAGTAATCGCTTTGTACTGAATTTTTTTGATCATTAAAATTTTTACTTTTCAGGAAAAAAACTGCGGCAATTATTGAAGAAATTTTGGAAAAAAAATCTGTAGAAGAGAAAAAATTGCTGAGAGAAATAAATTTTAAATCTACGGAGTATGAAGCGATTTATGCAATCAATCAAAATAATGAAGAAAATTTATATAATATGAGGTATTATTTAAATTTAATTTTTTATTTATTATTAATTAAATTATTCAATATTTCGTGAATAAGTATGAATTATTAATACTTAGCGATTTTATTTAATTGATAAAAATTGTTTTTTTATTAATATAATTTAAATTAAAAATTTTATTAGGAGAAAAGCAGAACAAGACTATTTGGAAATACTTTCTAAGTACGATAAAGATGTTGGAATGCTTTACCGGACTATGGAGTCTCTAATAGAGGAATCAAATATATTGGAAATTAAATTGAAAATTCTTGAGGTTTTTATTAAAAAATATTCTCGATATATTTAATTAAAGGAAAAAACTTCTGTTTTATATATTATTTTTATATTAACTAATAACAATTTCACTAAATTTTGTGAATTTTTTTCATGCTCTTAAAAAATTTTGAAAAGTTGAAAAATTTGATTTAATTTTTCTAAATTTATTTATTTTTTAAAGAACAATTCTTTATCTTATGAATAATTTTAAAAAAATAATAAATAAGTGCTTCTAGTTGATATAATAATAATTATAATAAATATAAGTTTTTTTGATTAGTAATCAGTATAATTTTTAAAAAAGGACAAAGTATCGATCCAAAAGAGAGAATACGAGGAACTAAAAAACGAACGTGAGATGGCAATCGCAGAAGCATTTGCTGAAACTCTAAATAATTTCAAGAGAAATCGTGCGGCTAGAATAATACAGCGCGGCTGGCGCGGATATTTGGAGCGTCAGTTACTAAAAAAGAAGAAAAAATCTAAAAAGAAAAAATAAATATTATAAAAATTGTACAAGCAAAAGAGTCAATTTTTTTATTTGCAAAAAAATCAGACGATGAGTATTGAGAAAATATGTCTATTAATTAAAAGACCCTGAGCCAGAACCTATTTCACTACGATTCCCACTAACCTAGTCCCATTCTGTCTGTACTCCATTTAAAACCAATTATGTTGTTTATATATATGGAGTGATATCGCTATTTTCGCACATATGCACAAATCGATTCTAACACCAACACGTGGTTGGTATTTCATTTCAAGTGCAATTTATTTAAAGAAGATCCTGGCTCCATTCCAGCCGCTGGATAAACCCAATGTCATCATGTTGGGAGAATAGAATTATTAATTTAAATAAATATACTTCAAGTGGGAGCACTATATAATCAAGTTCTAGGGCAGATGTTTATAAATTATCTTGAAATACAATTGAATTTATAGAAATTTATGAAGTTATTTTATTATTTTGATTTCGGGTGATCTTTAATTGGAGTATAGTATAAAATTAGCCACCTTGTAGTCACTATGGAATTGCCGTGACTTGTGCATAATAAATGAATAAAATTTTGCTTTATTAAATAATGACTTTTGTTAAATTATTGCACTGTACTTTAAATATTGACGTTTTTGAAAATATAAGCTCATCCTGATATTACACTCATCAAGAGCTTTCATTTGAGTACCCACATGCACTTTTATATATTTTTCATATATACATATATATAATATATATAAATATATGAAAAATTGATATGGGTACTCAAATGAAAGCTCTCGATGAGTGTAACATCGGGATGAGCTTATATCTTTAAAAAGGTCAATAGTTCCCAAGATACAAGGTTATTTCTCAATTATGTTTCTAGAGATAGAGAATTTTCGAATGCAGTCTAAATACTTATCATAATAAATTGACTAGTCCTTCAAAAGAGTGACAATTTTTCGTTAATTATTCAAAAGAAAATGACCTTGAATATTGAGTAAGACAAAAACTTGTTGAATAGATAAACAAAACTCCAAAAAAAATTCCCTTCCATCAATCCACCCGCATCCCGTGCCTTAATTACCTCTCTAAACAAATGTTTTTCCATAACTCAAACCAAAAACCTAAAAAACTCAACTTAATATCTCCGTTATCAAAATCCATATGCCCATCAACTGACCGACCCCCAAGGCAGCAAGTACCACAAAAACCGCATGTTAAATTACTAAATATTGACTCCGTCATGATATAACATACTGGTGCATAAAACACTTGCGGTCAGTGCCTACAATAAAAGTTCTATTAAACTATAAACTGTATACCCTCTACCTCAACTATGTTGCTGAAATGCGTGTTAGTTTGACGAGCTCCATTAATCTCGAGGAGTAATTACCTCAATAAATTACCCTCTATTTTCGACGGCCAAGAAACTCCCACAATAATGACAAATGTAAGTACTGTTACTAAAAAATAATTATTAATAACAATAACAATAACAAACAACCACCATCAAGAATCTAAATAAATAAAAATGTGGCGAAGTTTATAAGCATGCGCGACAATATTTAACAAGAGGGGGTGAAATATTCAGTCGAGCAAACCAGGCACGAACCAGCCGATCATTACGAGGTATCCGGGTCGCCGGGTGTTCGTTTCACCGACTAAGAGTAAAACAACTCATATATATTACTAACTACTTGTATATTTATCATATATATTTATATTTTATCAAACATCACTACTAAAACTCCGAAACAATAAAAACCGGCACGGTATCAAGCTGTTCTCATTCTTATCATTATCACAACTCAACACTCGCATTAAATGAATTAAATAAATTGAAAATATATTTTTTAAATAATTGCTTTTCAATTATAAATAATTATCATCGCTTGTCACAAAGATGTTTTGCTAAATATTAAATTCTGCACATCAAAAGTGTAAAAATAAATTCCCGAGAATTAAAATAGATAAATTAAAGAAAGAAGTAACGAGCGTTAAGTGAAAGCGTTTTATTGTTGTTATTTTTTATTTTTTTTTTTCAATTACTCACCGCATTAAATTCAGTCTGTAGTTAATATATCACTTACTGTCATACGGTTATTTATTTTTCTACTTACGAGAGTTTAAGTATTTAGTTTTTTTCCCTTTCGGGCTCTATCAAACGTTTGCCACCTGTGGCTTAAGCTTTGTCTGCAAATTGTAATACATTTGTCAATTAATCGTTTTGTTTTTTCATTTTTTTTTTAATATTAAATATTGTAATATATATTAAAAGTGGTTTTCAAATGTTTGTTAATTTTTCAGAGTTTAGTGAAGTTCTAAAATGTGAAGGCCAAGTTTGAATTGAGAAATTACTCAGTGGGAAATAAATACTTTTATGTTTAATTCATCATACTTATATATGATATTGGGTTTATTTTCATTGCCATTATTACTGTTGCTTAAGTGAGGGATGTCTTTGACTTCTCACCCGACAACAATGGTCAGCCATGAAGATAAATTAATGTCCGGAACTTTGGAAGAAAGGAAAGAAGCTTTCAAAGAGGATGCTGAGCTTATGAAAGAAACCACTAAATTTATTACTGAAGTTATTGAGACCGCGGCTACCGAGGCTTCGAAAAGAAAATTGCAGAGTCAGGTTGGTTTTTTTATTTAAGGTTATTTTATGTCAATAAAATTCAATGGTTAATTTAAAATAATTAGACTCTTTATAAAAAAATTTTTTAAAAAGAATTTTTATTAAATAAATTAAGAAAATTTGAACTTGAGGATTTTAATGAGGTCATGGTTAAGAAATTAGACTTTAAAAAATTAGTGGAATAAATTTTATCATGTTTGCAGAGTCATAAATAAAGATAGTAGTGAAGAAAATATACATTAAGTATTTGAGTTTGTTTAAAATGTTACGAGGAAGAAATTTATTACTTTAAATTATCAGAATTAATTTTGGAGTCGAGTTATACTTTAAAGTAATCTAATTGTTTTGTGTACAGAAAGTTTTTTTTATGCGAAAAAAAATATAATTGAAGAAGATATGATGATAAGTATTTAGGCTGCATTTGTAAATACTCTATCTCTAGATACATAATTAAGAAATCACCTTGTATCTTGTGAATTATTGACATTTTTAAAGATATAAGCTCATCCCGATGTTACACTCATCAAGACCTTTCATTTGAGTACCCACATCAATTTTTCATATATTTATATATATTATATATATGTATGTATGAAAAATATATCGAAAATGCATGTGGGTACTTAAATGACAGCTCTTCATCAGTGTAATATCGGGATGAGTTTATATCTTAAAAAATGTCAATAATTAAGAAATGACATTGTATCTTGCGAACTATTGACATTTTTAAAGATATAAGCTCACCCCGATGTTACACTCTTCAAGACCTTTCATTGGAGTACCCACATCAATTTTTCATATATTTATATATATATATTATATATATGTATATATGAAAAATATATAAAAATGCATGTGGGTACTCAAATGAAAGCTCTTGATGAGTGTAACCTCCGGATGAGCTTATATCTTAAAAAATGTCAATATTTAAGAGAGTACAGCGCAATTTAACCAAAGTTATTAATTCATAAAGCAACATTTTTTATTTATAGTTCACAAGTCACAGAAGTCACATAGTGCTAGTTATAATTTGAAAAGTAAAATAAAATCGAGTTATTGTTAATTGATCTGTACAGTAGATTTAATGTAAATCAGATGTCTCACAAAACTTGTTGAATTGTTGAATTGGCCTGAGTTTCTTCCCTAAGCTTGAATTCCCAGTAGGATAAAACCCTATTGAATACCAACTTTGTCAACCTTTTTTTATAGTAAATATATAACGAGTAAAACGAGGAGGTTTATGAATAAAAATAGCTTCTTCTCTTCGGTAATATTGGCAAAATAACGGAATCCATAGGGTCCTTAGTAAACACATCGGGTTCCTATAGAGGATAATGACATTTTATTAACTTCATTATCGATATTTTCAAAATATAAAAAAAAATGGTTTTTTGAAATTTCTAAATATATTTTTCCCCTAAAATATTGTTTCTATTTTCTTATCGTATATTTACCATCTCGTTTTCATAAAAAGTATGAATTTAAATAAAAAATAAATAAAGTTACGTCCTCGATAGTGATACAAGAAGCTCTCAGTTTCTGTGCGATCTGATTACTTCTTTATTCACACTTGCAACTGAGCCAATCCAAACACCCAACACAAGCTAACGTACAATATATATAATACACATGCAAAATAATCGTCTCTGTTTGTTTCAGGGTGATGGAACAAGTGAAGGTAAATTGACATTGAATAGCACTTTGATAAAAAAAAGTTCAATTAACCCGATCGATTTATTTATAATTATTGAATTTAAACTAATTGTCTCCCGTTGTTTAGTGAGTAGTAACGAACTAGATAACTGTTTTTAAAAATCATCAATTTTATTTTATTTCTAATTCATAAACATTGTTTTTTTCTTTAATCTAACTTCATAAAACCTTAGCAGCTTTTTTTTCAATAAAACAAAATCGTTTCGCTTTTAAATAGTGACGATTAATTAAAGTTAATCAATAGAGAGTTATGTCTCGCTGTCAGTAAACAAATTAACGGCTAATTAAGACCCGTAGTTAAAGCTAACGCGTTCAATAACAAAGTGGAACAATGCATGTGTTACGCAGGCAGTAGATTGAAGGGTGGCGATGTCATCAGCGGCTGGAACAACCGTGCCCGTGGCTTCTGCAATCGGATTCTGAACACCCTCTGTCCATGCTTCATCAACAATGGTAAAACCGTAGAGACTGATTTCAAATAAATTTTATTATTCATATCACTATTGATAGTTTGTTATTAATTAATGTTTAAGTAAGCTAACTTAAATTGTCCAAAACGCTAGACAAACAATCTAACAAATTAACATATGTCACCAAGCATTTTGTATATTTACTGCCCAGCAATTCATGCAACTGCCAACATGCTGTCCATCTTTATTATTCACTTCTGTATTGTATTGTATAGATCTTAGTAGCATTAATTAAACTTCAAAATTTACCCATATCATTAATTTAAGCATAAAATTCTACTTCACTGATATTAAAATACTTTTCTTACTACATTAATATTTACCTTCTTATTGTTATTATTAATATTAGATTTATATTAATTTCTCCTGTATTTTTTTTATCAATTGGCAATTAACTGACGATTGGCAATTAAAATAATCTTTTCTAAAAGACTTGAAGTTTTTTCACACTACTTTTACCTTTAGATGTGCGTCTTTTTTAGAATTATGTAAATTTTGATCTAAAATAGGAAAAAATAGACGTAAAAAAATATATAAAAGCAAAATGAGCTTTTATGTGATGAAAGTTTAATTTTACTTCCCTCATTTTTCATAAAAAAAATTAATGTTACAAGAGAAAATTTGTTAGAATTTTTTTGATCATTTTTCTCAAGTCGGGAGGTGTTACGTCTCGAGAATCTTGAAACGTTGATAAGCTTATAAAAGAATTATGACAAAGAAAGGATGAAAAAAAAATTGACAATTCTTAAAATAAATTAGATTTAAAGAAAATATTTTGAATTAAAAATTGGACAATTGGTTTTATAAAAATTGAAATCTCATTTTGCCTTTTGAATAATTTTTAATTGTAAATTAAATTACTAGGGTTGATTATTATTTGTAGTAATTTATCTTACGGCAAACTGCCGAGGTCACGAGCATACACTAATAAAAACAACATTTCTGTAATTTATTATTATTATTTATAAATTGATTTTAAAAATATGACTTTTAATTATTGATAACTAAAATTATTTTCTTTATAAAAATTAAATAGTTTATATCGGATTAATCTTTTTTTTAGTTAATGTTTAAATGTCTTATTTTAAGAATATATTTTATTTATCTTAGAACTTAAAATACCCCGGAGGTATTACAGATGATAAGCTTTTATTTATTTCATTTTTTCATGAGTATTATTACCATTCAGATTTAAATATCTAGATATCAAAGTTTTTTATAGTCTTAGGTAAAACTTTTAACTTAAAAGTCAAATTTTTTATATCAAAAAATCCACAATCATAAAACTATTGCGATATCTTTACAACTGCAAACAATTAAATGATCCACAGAAATATACTACTGCATTAATTAATTGCAAGCCTATTTTTTTCTTAACTAAGCTTAACCATTAAAAATTTTCATTGCAAAATAGCTGCACTGATTCTAGTGAATAGAGTTAGAAAAGAAACTAGCGTGTAGTTTTAGAGTTAATGCAACTACTTGTTTAATATTTAAATAGGACATTTTTATTTTTTTACGGAAATTCTTGAAATAATGTGATATAATTCAATTGCACCCTCTGAAATTTTAATTATGAATTTGAATTATAAAATTAAGTTCTAATGATAATTTCTAATTTTTTTATACTTTTGATTAAAAGAAAAAAAGTTGTTTTCATTCAAATTAACAAAAAAAAAAAAATCTTTCTTGTCTTTAGTTTGAAAAAAATTTTTAATTTATTTTTGATAGTATAAAAAATAATAAAAATATAAGAATTAAAATTTTTTAATTTACATTTTAATCAAAACTGAATTTTTTTAAACAAAAATTAATTTTCAAAGAGATTTTTTCTAAAATCAAGTAGTTTTTTTTGTTTAAATGTACACATACAAAAAAAATTGACAACTATTTCTTAAATTAATTTAAAAATTTTTTTTTAATTTACATTTTAATCAAAACTGAATTTTTTTAAACAAAAATTAATTTTCAAAGAGATTTTTTCTAAAATCAAGTAGTTTTTTTTTGTTTAAATGTACACATACAAAAAAAATTGACAACTATTTCTTAAATTAATTTAAAAATTTTTCTCAAATTTTTTTTCAAAAAGTGATCTATTAAAATAATGTAAAAAAAATTTTTTTTTCAACTCTGACTGTACATTTTTCTCTAAATTCAAGTGCCAAAACAATGAATATCTTTAAAATGAGTACAAAAGTATTAATTAAACATATAAGCATATAACAAATGTCCTATTTAGATTTTAAACTAGTAAACTAGTAAACCTTTGTTCAGATTAGCACTCTTGCATGACTTAGAGCTGAACAAATTAGCAATAAAAATACAACAAACAGTACTAATATGTATAATATAATAAAAATAGAGAGACAATTGGTGCCAATACAATAGAATTTATTCTTTTCATAGACTTGTTGGCCTGGACGCCCTACCGTTATCGCTTCACGAGACCGTAACCACTCGGAAGAACAACCGATTCCATAAAATCCAATAATAGATAAAGATAACTAACATATATATTGTATGTACATGTACACATAAAGTATACACTCCGTCAATTTATTGTCGACAAACTCGTGGACCTTTACAACCATTTTTTTACTTCTGTGGTTACATTCTGTCCCATTAAATAATTACTTATATTATTAGTACTAGTATTAATTATATGAATCTCTTTTGAGAATGCATCATTTTTAATGATTTATTTTAATCAATGTATAGTAATATGTTTCAAAAGAACAATTAGTATTTGTACATGAAAGTATATATAAAAATAGTATTTTCAAAAAATACTGCTCAAAAAATTCCGTTTTATTAATTTTGTAAATTTTTTGATTGATATTTTTTTTCTAATGATTTTATTGTGAAAAAAAAATTACTAACGCTAACAATATATCTGATCGACGTGTACTTTGTACTTCATAAAGTAAAAGTAGAGAAAAAATTTAAACAAAGTTAAAGTTAGCTATTGACCTGAAGAGAAGAAAAAAGTTTGATAAAAATACTCAATTCTATTCAATACTTTTTCATCACGAATACTTTGCTTTGTTGTCGTTCATGGTTCAGTTGTTTTATTTATTATTTTATGAAGACAAATTTTATTTTATTTAAGATATTTTTAAATTAATAAAAAGAAAAATTATTGAAGTATTTTAATTTAAAAAAATTTAAAACTGTAGTGAGAATTAACTGTATGTAAATATGTATTTATATAATATATATTATATAATATAATGTTAGCTGTCATATGTCATATAGTTTATATAAGAAGAAATTGGAGTATGCAA
Organism: Cotesia congregata; assembly: GCA_905319865.3. Taxonomy (NCBI): domain Eukaryota; kingdom Metazoa; phylum Arthropoda; class Insecta; order Hymenoptera; family Braconidae; genus Cotesia; species Cotesia congregata. Next base: position 920,682 of record CAJNRD030001122.1, read on the forward strand.
TGCGTTTTGAATTTATGTTAAAAATGTGCTGAAGTCTATATTCTCTACGGAACAAAGCGTAATCTACAATATGTGACAATCAATTTAAATGACACATTTATTTATTACCAATTATTTCAATTGTGTTGTATGTAATTTTAGTTAAAATTATATTGCAGTTTTTTTTATTTGAAAATTTGAATATTGTTAATTGTACCTGCAATAAAATTCAAAATGTCATGCTGTAATAACTAATACAATAATTATAATAATATTTACAGTGTATAGATCGATGTACAATAAAAAATATAAATAATATAACTATCGTAATATATATTTATTTTTGCGAAATTTAGAGAATTTTTTTACTGATACTTTTAATTACTTTACCCTGAATAATTTAATTAAGGGATACTCCAGAAGCAACCAGCCACTTCTCGTAACGCAACTCCAAAATTAAACTTCTGGAGTTTGGATTGCGCAAAGAGTACGTTGTTAATTTATTGCAGTATGAAGACATGGTATATCTAGTAATTATAATTGAGATATGAAATGTCTTGACATTATAAAAAAATAAATCTCATTAATTACTATCGTATGTCAGACCACGGAAATGCGAGGTTAAATTTTATTTTATTAGTAGATAATAATAAATTTTCACTCGGACCTACATTTATTTGCTGTTAAAATAACACTAAGTAAGGTAATAAAATACATAAATGTCATCCTAAAAGTTTAATGCGTCATGAATATAAAGGTAAGTAAATAGCGTAATTTTATTTCTGAACTTTCCCGGGGTTTATGATTAAAAATTTTTCATTTATTTTAGACCTCAGTTAGAAGATGTAATTTTTATTTATGTTGCAAGTAAATAAATAAAAGACTAGTTTTTTTTTCGGTGGAGTAATTTAGGAATAAATATGAATTTTTATCCGAAAAACATCCAAAGCGGAGATTTTAAGTTAAAATAAATTTTTATTTAGCTAAAACAAATTTTATAACAAAAATAAATTATTAACATTATAATATTTAATTAAATAAAATTAATAACTTCAATTTTACTGAAATTAACTTTTATATGGTAATTTCAAGGATTTTATAATAAATAAATTATTATAAAGAGTTTTTAAAAAAAAAACTACTTGTAGAAATTAAGAGAAATATATTCAAGTATTGAAATTTTATTGTTATATCAAAATAAAGAAAAAAGTAATATTGAATTTTTTTAAATTTCTAAATACGCATTTTTTTATTTCTTAATAAATATCTTTATTTTTTATGCTTTCTTTTTAATCAATAAAATTTAAAATTCACTCCAAATTTTCTTTATTAATAATATTAATAAAATCCTTATTGGATTTAATTTCACCCTGGAGGGATTAAATTCACTCTGCGAATTTTTTACAGTGTATATAAATTAATAATTAAAAAATAAATAACAATTTTAATTAAAAAATAAATTAAAATACGCTTAGTATTATTTTCCAAGCCGACGAAATTTAATTAGTGATATAACAGTTTAACAGAGTAATAAAATCTCTTGCTAAAGCAATAATAAAGTAGCCTAGCAACGTAACAGTACCATAGAAACCCAGTGAGGATCTAAAACCCTCTACAAGTTTCTAAGATTATAACCCGGAATCGTTAGTCGTTAGTCGTGGAAATAACCCTCTATTTTAGTTCTCCGACACTGATGTTAATTTACTGTAAAATTATTCATCGCTGAAATAATAGAGTGTGAGTAAAAGGATAAAACAAGTCGAGTGAATAATTTATGCAAACCTTTTTTTTTTTAATAGGTTACAGTTTTAAAGATCTGTCACTTTTAATTTGTCATGTGATCCATTAATACTTTAAGGTTAATCGACGGTTGGAAATGTTTTAATTATAAATTACAAATATTATTATATTTTATAATTTATGAACTATAAAGTTCAATTAATGATAGAATCATGAATTCGAGAGGCGAAAAGAGGGTTAATGACAAACGTGACAGGACACGTGATCGAATTAAGAGAAAAAAAACCTTGGATGAACTTATTAGCATCACTGATGCCAATGCAATTGATAATATTATCGGGCAAACTTATAAAGATTTGAATATTTCGGTAAAACATTTGTCGAGGTAAGTAAAAGTAATTTTTAATTAATTTAATTGATTTTTTTTATAAAAAAAAAAAATTTGAAAGGACTCGTAAGCCGTCCCCTTCAAAATTGCGCCGCGAAAAAGAGCTACTGTTCAAAATGAATAGTTACACGAAGTTGAGAAAAAATCGAGAAGAATTTCGTCGCTATTTGGTTAAAATGATAATAGAGCAGGAGTTGGAAGATAATCCTGAGTCTGAGATAAATGAGGAGAAAGTAATTAATGGTAAAGATGATTTATTGAAGTATTATTACTATATAATGTACGGTATTGATGATGTCCATGTCGCTCCGATGGAGGCGGAGTTGCTGGCGAGGATTTTGAACCTCGTACCTCAAAAATGGAAGAAGAAATTCAGGGGTGTTCTTGATAGGGTTATTGGTCAAATTAAGGAAGACTATGCGATGAGTTTAAAGAAGTCGATTGTTGATTTTGTGCTTCAAGATCCGTTGAAAGATGACTTTGGAGTTTATGAAAGCAAGGTAAATATTTCTGCTACTATTTTGTATAGGAATATGATAAAGATGATTATTTTCCTCGAGAAGTTTCAAACTTCTTCGATTTCTCCGTACTGACCCATCTAAGACTCTCAGCCAAACTTAGCTCTAAAGTTTCTTTAACTTATATTCCGTAAATTTGGTCATCAACAATGTGAATTAAATTGATAAATTTTTTGCGTGTAAAATTGATAAAAGGAATAAAACTTTTCTAAGTTTAAAACTTTTAAAATTAAAAGAAATTCTATTTGTTCAACGAATCTAAACACGAATTGTGATAGAGCATGATCCAACCTATTATTTCAGTCGATTAGGGTCATTGAGACGGTGGTAGGATTCATAATATTTCGAAAAAAACATATTTAATCTTTATTTAAAAATTTTTTACGTCTAAAAATAGTTTTAGCCGCAATACAAAATATTTACTATAGTCACTATGTGACTGCCGTGACTTGTGAACTATAAATAAATAAAATTTTGCTTTATTAAATAATGACTTTTATTAAATTGCACTGTACTTTCTTAAATATTGACGTTTTTAAAGATTTAAACTCATCCCGATGTTACACACATCGAGACCTTTCATTTGAGTACCCAGATGCAGTTTTCATATATTTTTCATATATACATATATACAATATATATAAATATAT
>CAJNRD030001122.1:923975-992063 GCA_905319865.3 Cotesia congregata
ATAATTACTAGCAACCTTGCAGTCACTATGTGATTACCGTGGCTTGTGAACTATAAATAAATAAAATTTTGCTTTATTAAATAATGAATTTCGTTAAATTGTACTGTACTTTCTTAACTCTTGATGTTTTTCAAGGTATAAGCTCATCCCGATGTTACACTTATCAAGAGCTTTCATTTGAGTACCCACATGCATTTTTGATATATTTTTCATATATACATATATATATAATATATATAAATATATGAAAAAATGATGTGGGTACTCAAATGAAAGGTCTTGATGAGTGTAACATCAGGATGAGCTTATATCTCTAAAAATGTCAATAGTTCTCGAGATACAAGGTCATTTCTTAATTATGTATTATGTATTATTCTCTTAATAATATAGATGAATTTTAATTGGTAAATGAATTTTTTTTCAACCCTGGTAGGATGCAATGACAAAAGAGAGATATGAAATAAAAAACTTTTCACCATCTTTTAGTAGCAGATACAAAAAAATAAGACTAAAGTTACAAAAAATCATCATCCTCTATCATCCATGCATGAAAAAAGCATTAGAATTATGGCACCAAGAATTTAGGTGAAGAAATTTCCAATTTTATCTAAATAATAAACATAGTAATTATAATTATGATCGATATACTTTTTTATTTTATTTTTCTCAGCACCTTGAGATTAATTGACAGAGAAAAATTAGAGTCTGAGTGTAAGCCGTTCGATTTATCAACGTTCGAGCTAACATTTACAAATATGGTACAAAAAACGATAAGTGTTCTGTGCAAAGTATGGTTACCCAAACTCGTTAGTATTTTCACCGCAGTGAGTACTTAACTTAAATTAATCAATACTCATTATCGTCGGATTTGAGCCTGTACTGTACTTATATACTTTCCGTTAAATATTTTAGGGAGCGAAGAAAGGGCTTTTGCCTATCGATTATGACGAGCCTAATATAACCAGATTTTTTAGCTGTCTCGCTTACATTATGAAAAGCCAACTACGTTGTCTTTGTTTGCTATCGATGGAAGATTATATAAATTTTCTGTTGACACTTGCAGTAAGTTTACAAAATTTAACCCTTTGTACCCAATTTTTCCCCTTCCTTCTGTAATTAATATAAATGATTTATTAATAATTAAAAATTTATCCAGACCAGAGGATCGCGGAACCAATTAGCCGTGAGTAATAAATTATTTAGAAAAATTACATGTCATAAAATGATAAATTAATTTAACAAAACTATATATGTTTTGATCAATAGTTCATACCTTGCAGCTTCAATATAAATTTAGTTGTAAGAAGTAAGACAATTGGATTTGATCCCTCGTTCAAGGCTTTTACTGACACATTACTTTTTTTATTGACCTCGCTATACAAAGCCGTCTGTGGGTACCCTTGTATTGAAAGGAAACTCTACAGCAGCTATATTTCATCTAAAAAGTCATTAAAAGTAACAATTTCAATGATCATCAAATTATAATTAAAGAAATAATTGGATTAAGGTTTTATATCGCATTTTTTCACAGCCAACAATACATTCCGAAATCCTCGAGCGTTACGAGCATCAAATAGTAGAATTAATCCAAGAGCATCGCATCGGCCCGGAACTCCAAGTTCAACAGTTCGACAAATATATTTCTCTTATAAATAACACAGACGAGGAGTTTGTAAAAAACTTTCTGAATGCCGAAGTACCGAAAAGTTTCACCGAATATGCGGAATTGATAGAGAAGTACGACCAACTTGGAAAGAATATTCCGATTGAATTTGACCGGACATTTTCCCTGGGATTATTTGATGTCCATCGCGATGAGTTGATGGAATATATGGCCAAGTCCGCGACTATTTTGAAGAATAGTTTGATCCATCGGATGATTGATGACTATCAATTAAAATCAAGAGTGTCGGTAGTGGTTTTTATAATTTATTATTCTAATAAGAGGTGTGCGAGGGTTTAAATTTGATTAAATTTAATAGAATCGGTGAAGACTATGAAAGCATTGCGGAAAAAGCGCTAGGTACACCGGCAACAACCAGAGAGCTAATGGATTTGAAAGCCTTCGTGGTAAAAGCTGAAACTGAAATGATTATCGACTTGGAAAATCGCTTGAGGGAAATAATTAAATACGTGCAATTTCTGTCTGATTACACACTTTTGACACCCGTTGAACTGAAAACCAATAATTTTGCATTTCAATGGTAAGGTTCGGGTTTAAATTGTTTGGTTGCTTACAAAAAGTCATTTTTTATTATTACTACCTCACTTTTGAAGGTATCACAAAATGCAAGGGATTTTTGAGGAGCATAGAAAAATAGTGGAAGCCAAAACTGGAGAGTATCAGGAAGCATTGCTAGCGAGAATCGAAAAGTTCAAACAGGATTTAAAGATTTGGGAAAAGTATTGTGATGAAATGCAGTACTGGGGAAACGTCGACGAGATATTTCGGTATCGAAAAAAAGCGACTAATTTAGAAAACCGTCTTGTGGGGGCTATGAATACTATTGACGAGTTTAATGAGGAAGAAAAGATGTATGGTTGGCAGATGTCTGAGTATCCGCTACGAAAAAAGGTTTTTCTAAATTTTATCGAGTTTTTATTTATAATATCAATCAACTCAATGATTAATGACCTACTTTACCACCTTAATCCTTAAAGAATGTCATTTTTTTATAATGTTACAACAATATCCATTTTTTTGGATCAAACTTGTTGAATTAATTAAAAAACTACAATCAAAATAAAAATACATCATTTATTAAAACTGTTAATTTCAATATTAACATCTTTTTTATAAGATTGCTTTACAAATTTTATTCAACAGATAGCTGACAAATTATCTCCTTACAAAAAATTTTATGACATCGCCTGTGACTTCATTTCTCAACACGAATTGTGGATGGGATCAATGATCGGCAGCCACGACCCCGAGACAATTGAAAACGATTCTGGCACTGCTTACCGCAGTATAATGAAATTAGAAAAATCATTCCAAGAAATGACAGTTCGTAAGCTCGCTGAAGTGGTTAGAGTGAAAATAGAAGAGTTCCGTGAGCATATGCCGCTTATATCAAATTTGGGAAATCCGGGCATGAAAAGCCGCCACTGGACACAAGTTTCTGAAATCGTTGGATTTCCGATAAAAGTTGACGAAAATATGACTTTGGCGAGAGTAAGTTTAAAAATTGTCCATGATTATACAGAGCAAAAACTCAGTGCGTTGTTTTAACACACATAAAGTGTCTTCCATATTTAACGCCGTAAACAAACTGTAATTTTTTGTAGTCACTTTTTACACGTTTTATGGTGTGTTAAAATTCTATAGTTTGCTTATGCCGTCAAAGCATAGTACACATTTGATGTACCTATGTTAAAATAATACACTTGATTTTGGAGTGGTTTTGCAGTGTAATGATCCATAAATGAATATTTTATTTCACTTGAAGATCATCGACTTTGGCTTGGACGAATACGTGCCTAAATTTGAAGGAATATCAGAAGCAGCGACCAAAGAAAGCAATCTAGAAAAAGCATTGTTAAAAATGCATGCCGACTGGACTAGTGTTGAATTCACAGTGAATCCCTACAGAGATACTGGTACATATGTTATTGCCAGTGTTGATGAAATACAGCTACAACTGGACGATCATTTGACGAAAGCTCAAACCATGAAGAATTCACTTTATATTAAACCATTTGAAAAAGAGACCTTGTTAGTAATAATAAACAAATTCAAGTACAAAATTTTCTAATCCAAATTTATATTTGAACTTTGTTATTTTTTAAGGGAGTGGGAAGCCAAATTATACTTATTGCAAGATATAATGGATTACTGGCTGAAAGTTCAAGCAACTTGGATGTACCTAGAGCCAATATTTTCCTCTCCGGACATTCAACAGCAAATGCCTGAAGAAGGTCGACGTTTTAGTGCCGTTGATAAAGTAAAAACTAATTTTTTTTTAAGTTATTTAATTTTTATGATAATATTTTATCGATTTAATAGATTTGGAGGGATATCATGAACTCGGTAATGCAAGATCCAAAAGTAATGTCAGTTGTGGAAATCGACAAAATGTTAGATCGCTTGAAAAAATGCACGGGGCTACTAGACTTGATCCAAAAAGGTCTAAATGATTATTTGGAAAAGAAGCGCTTGTTTTTTCCACGGTTTTTCTTTTTGTCTAATGATGAGCTGCTGGAAATTTTATCCGAGACCAAAGACCCAACGCGGTGAGAAAAATTAGACATTCAAAATAAATTGAGTCTAATTTTAAGACCAAAAAAAGAAATTTTTACTTGGTTTAAATAAATTTTACTTAATTCAAGACAATTAGCCTCTTCAAAACTATTTTCTTGATTCAAAAATTTTCAAGTTAATTTTTTTTTTCAGTAAAATTTTATTTGAAAAAGAAAATTAATCGATCGTATTATTTGTTAATAGATAAATTGACTTCTAAACTTTTATTATCTTTACTTCATTTTTACAAAATAAAATAACGATATTTTTTCTGTACTACATAAAAGCTCATAAGCTCCAACGGGATATAAAAAACTAATTTATATTTCCGCTCAATAAATTTTTATGACTGTTCGATACCCTAGAAAAAACCGATAATAAAGTAAGAGGTGTAAATAATTTATTTATAGAGTCCAGCCACATCTGAAAAAATGTTTCGAGGGAATAGCCAAACTTGCTTTCACAGAGTCTATGGAAATAACAACAATGGAATCATCCGAAGGCGAAGTTATTGTCCTGGAGGATAAAATAGATACCACGAGCACGCGCGGACAAGTTGAAAAGTGGCTTGTCGAGCTTGAGAATGATATGAAGAAAAGCGTCCGAGCCCAAGTAAAAATTTTCTTTCCATTTATTCTATTTATTGAACTAATTAAATCAATAAAATGAAACTATAAATGATATTACTTTCGATGAAGGATTGAATAATATTTGATTAATATTAAAAAGTCTAAAAAATTCAATAGGTCAACAATGCCCGAGAAGCGTACTTGACAAAAGAGAGAAGTAAGTGGGTCCTCGAGTGGCCAGGACAAACAATTCTTTGCATCGGGCAGCTTTATTGGACTGCAAATGTTACTGCAGCTTTTCCCCAAGGTCTCGATGCACTGAAAGCTTATATCGACACTTGTAATGAAGAACTCAATCACATCGTCGAGCTTGTTCGCGGTGACTTATCCAAACAAAACCGAACGACACTTGGTGAGTTGAGTCTATTTGAGGAACCAAAGAATAAAAATATAATTACCATGCTAAAAATACAAAATTATTTTTAGAGGCTCTTATTACATTGGACGTCCACGCAAGAGATGTTTTGGTTGAACTCTGGGAAAAAAAAGTCACCAAAGACACGGATTTCAAATGGCTTTGCCAACTTCGCTACTACTGGATGGTAATTTCCCTAATTAAAAAAAAAAATTTAAAACGATTCAACCCATGCAAAATGTATAGATATATATTTGTCAAGTTGAATCATTTTTAATCGCTTTGAGCCATTTAAATCTTTTTTTTTAATAAGGGTTGTTGGAAAAATTGTCAAGTTAAAATCATTTGACTGAAAATTATTTGCAGGAGGAAAATTTAGTTACTATGATGATTAATTCATCGCTGAACTACGGGTATGAATATCTTGGGAATACATCCCGTCTTGTTATCACACCCTTGACTGACAGGTGTTACCGAACGTTATTTGGAGCTCTGGCGCTACATTTAGGCGGTGCGCCTGAAGGTCCTGCGGGAACTGGAAAAACAGAGACGACTAAGGATTTAGCAAAAGCTATTGCTAAACAATGTGTTGTTTTCAATTGTTCGGATGGTTTGGATTATATTGCTCTTGGAAAATTTTTTAAGGTTAAACATTTTCTTCATTTTTAATTATTTTAACTAAAATATTCAAGAAAACCAGCAAGAATAATTGATTAAATTTTAAAACTTCAATAATGATTAATAATTATTAATTTTAATGTATCGCTTATTTTTGGTACAGAAATTTGAGTTTAAATTCCAATATTTAGAAAACTTGATTAATGTTTACGAAATGCTACACAGTAAAAAATTTTACGTCAAAAAATTTTGATGTTAAATATTTAATACTTTTTTGTGTTGATTTAACAGAATAAATGTTAAATTTACACATAAAAGTGTTAAATATTTAATACAAAAATTTTTAACACTAAATTTTTTGACGCAAAATTTTTTTCTGTGTAAAAGAATAAAAACAATTTTTGTTTGTTAGATATTCGCGCACGTTATTGATGAGTTTAATAGTTTGACAGTAATGTTTCTTCCATTAGCTTAATTAATAATAATAAAAATGATTGAACTAAAGGGTTTAGCGGCATCTGGTGCTTGGTCATGTTTCGACGAGTTTAATCGGATTGATCTGGAAGTTCTGTCGGTAGTAGCTCAACAAATTTTAACAATTCAACGAGCTATTAATTCTGATAAATCAATACTTGTATTCGAAGGCACTGAATTGAAATTGGATCCAACTTGTGCTATTTTTATAACGATGAATCCTGGATACGCCGGGCGGTCTGAGCTCCCGGATAATTTGAAAGCTCTTTTCCGTTCAGTTGCTATGATGGTAATTATTATTATTATTATTATTATTATTATTATTATTATTATTATTACTATTACTATTACACCAAAAACTTTATTAACAAAATCGTATAAATTCTCAAGAGGGAAATCGATCCAACTTGAAGTAATACTTCTGATTAGCGATAATTTCAAAGGAACTAATATCGAGGCTCCTCGGCAATTAAAATGAAACTTCTTGCTTCTGAGCTTAAGAGCTTGTTATAAAATTTAACTTTACTTGAGAAAATTGAAACTTTGGCAATTTCGATAAAGTTATTGCTTCTTCAAAACATAATATATCAAAGTTCAGTAATTGGATCTTTTTTGTTCTTAAAAATTATTAATTGAAATTTAAAATGGAAATTTTCAGGTACCAGATTATGGATTAATTGCAGAAAACACCCTTTACTCGTATGGATTTTACAAAGCGAGACAACTGTCAATAAAAATAGTAATGGCCTATCAATTATGCTCAGAGCAACTGTCAAGTCAAAGTCACTACGATTACGGAATGAGAGCCGTAAAGTCCGTATTAATCGCAGCTGGTAATCTTAAATTAAAATATCCGAATGAAGATGAAGATATTTTGATGCTGCGCAGTATTAAAGACGTCAATCTTCCGAAATTTTTGAATCATGATCTTCCTTTGTTTAATGTTCGTACAATTTGATGTTCATTTTATACAAAAATATAATTGAACTCAGTTGTAATTTTTTTTTGGAATTAATTTTGAAGTCTGCTAATTTTTTAATCAAATTTTTTAGGCGATCGCATCAGATTTGTTTCCAAATATAGTTCTACCAAAATCAGACTACACAGAATTGGACGAGTGCATCACAGAAGCCTGCGATCGACTAAACATACAATGCGTTCCACTGTTTTTAGAAAAAATTCATCAAATTTACGAGATGATGATTGTCAGACACGGATTTATGATTGTTGGTTTGCCTTTCAGTGGAAAAACTACCGCCTATAAAGTATTAGCTTTGGCTCTTGAATTTTGCGAACAAAAAGTAAACAATTTAATTTCTTTTAGAGATAGTAATTTAAGTCGATAGACATTGATCAATTTACATGAGTAATAACAAAATTAAATGTTTTTAGAGTGTACTAAATGAACACAGAGTCGAGGTATCAATAATTAATCCCAAATCGATAACCATGGGTGAATTGTATGGTCAATTTGACCCAGTATCTCATGAATGGAGTGACGGAATTCTGGCGATTAATTATCGAATATTCGCGACATCCTCCAATGATAATCGCAAGTGGCTTGTGTTTGATGGACCTGTTGATGCGGTGTGGATTGAGAACATGAACACTGTGTTGGACGATAACAAGAAGCTCTGTCTTATGAGTGGCGAAATAATACAATTGTCACCGACCACCAATTTGATATTTGAACCGATGGATCTTGAAGCTGCTTCGCCCGCTACTGTATCAAGATGTGGAATGATTTATATGGAGCCACTTGCTCTTGGCTGGGAGCCTCTATTGAAGTCGTGGATTGCCACAGTGCCGGAAAAGCTTGGAGATTATTTGAAGCAGTTTTTGTACGAGTCACTGTTTGTGAGGTTTTGCAATCCGCTGTTTCATTTGATAAGGCGTGGAGGATTTAAGGTAGTGCTTGAGGGTCTGCCTGTGTCTGACAAAAAATACAGCAATAAAATTTACAGCAATATTTGTTTTGATGAATTGCAGATAATGTGCACAGAATCGAATATTCTGAGGTCAATCACTTACTTAATGGACTGTTTCATAGATGATTATCGTATTGAGGTAGATGAAAAAGAAAGCGGAACACCTAGTGTTAAGCTCAGTGAACTAGATCTTAGAGCTCAAGTTGAAGTAAGTATTTTTTTATATATTTTGTCTGGATATTGTCTAATAAGTTCTACAATTAAGATTTTGATTTTTTAAAACTGTACAATAAAATTCATAAACATAGATAATAAAATTTTGCTTTATTAAATAATGACTTTTGTTAAATTGCACTGTACGTTCTTAAATAATGACATTTTTGAAGATATAAGCTCATCCCGATGTTACACTTATCAAGAGCTTTTATTTGAGTACCCACATGCATTTTTGGTATATTTTTCAAATATACATATATATAACATATATTTTAAAGATATAAGCTCATCCTGATGTTACACTCATCAAGAGCTTTCATTTGAGTACCCACATGCATTTTTGATATATTTTTCATATATACATATATATATATATAAATATATAAAATATATGATAAATTGATGTGGGTACTCAAATGAAAGGTCTCGATGAGTGTAACATCAGGATGAGCTTATATCTTTAAAAATGTCAATATATCACAAGATACAAGGTCATTTCTTAATTATGTATCTAGAGATAGAGCATTTTCAATTAGTCGCTCTTACATTGATCTCTAAAAAATTAATGCCAAATTTAAAATAAAAAAAATTTCACTTTTTATCAAATAACTACTTTCTATAAAACAGTAACTTAATTTTTTTTTATGCAGGGTTCATTTTTCTTCTCATGTATTTGGGCAATGGGTGGTACACTAGAGTCAAAAGGTCGAGAGCAATTTAGTCTTCTCTTCCGCGGACTACTCGAAAAAGAATTCCCCATAAATCTCCAAGAACTGTTCAACCTTGATAAAATTTCCCCTCCGACAAAACCCTACATCTTCATAATGCCAAAAGACGGACTGGTCTTTGACTACAGATTTATAAAAGAGGTATTCATGAAATTTCGCCTTTAAAAATAACCCCAGTAACTAATTAAAACTTTTTAAATGCTACAATGCATCCAATTCCGCAATAATTACTCAAGTTGCCTCTAAAGCTTGAAACTCAAACTTCTCCTTGATAAAATTAATCAAACAATAAAAGTAATGAGTCAAATTCAATCCAGGGTAAAGGAAAATGGAAACTTTGGTCCGACGAGTTGTTGAATGCAGCTCCCATACCTAGAGACATTCCAGTGAATCAAATAATTGTCCCGACCGTCGAGACAATTAGATACACAACTCTGTTCCAATTGTTAGTCCAGCATTCCAAGCCGGTTTTATTCATCGGACCCACTGGAACTGGAAAATCTGTGTATATTACAGACTTTCTGCTAAAGAAAAACGACACCAACATATTCAAGCCACTTTTGATAAACTTTTCCGCTCAAACATCTGCTAACCAAGTGCAGGAGATAATAATGAGCAAACTAGATAAGCGACGGAAAGGTGTCTATGGCCCACCAATTGGCAAACGGTGGGTCGTCTTTGTTGATGATGTTTCAATGCCGTTGACAGAAGTTTATGGGGCTCAGCCGCCTATTGAATTGCTACGGCAACTTTTGGATCATTCGCAATGGTAATTTTTGTTCTAATTGATTGAATATCAATGTAGATAAACATACACTAATAAAAAAATTTATTTGATTCAAGAGAAAAAATCTTGAACCGAGAAAATCATTTAAAAAATTTTATTGTCATGAATTAAGACAAAAAATTCTTGAATCAAGAAAAATTTCTCAGTTTAAGAATGTTTTTACTCAAGACAATTGTACAAAAGTAGTAATTAATCGAAGTAATTATGAAAATATCCATTTTTAAGCCCATGGCGGTTTTTTAAAAAATTTACAATTTTTGATGAAAACTTTAGGCTTAATTGTCTTAAAAAATATGAAATATTTATTAGAATTATTAATCGTTTAAACAATTAATTAAAAATGCATTTAATAAAATTGTACAAAAATTTGAAGCTGATTGATTCAGCCATTTTTGAGAAATCTTGCTCACTGACTTTGAAAAGATTCTTTTGAGAAAAAAGCATTCACAGTTGTTCAAAAATTTTAAAGCTCCGCGGCGTCTTTACAAATATTCGGATAACTTTTAAAGTACTTGTAAATTTTTTTTTGTATTTATAGATATTTTTTTATTTAAATATCTTTTGTATTTAAGTATACTTAAATACATGTGTCACAAAAATAAAATAACAAAAAATTTACTTTTAAAAAATTCTTAAATGGGTACAATTCTTAAACAAAATCATTATAGGTATGATAAAAAAGAAAAAACTGCGATAAAATTAATTGAAGTGCAATTGATCTGTGCAATGGGAACTCCAGAGAATGGAGGGAGGGATGTCACACCAAGATTCAAAAGACACTTTTTTACCCTATCAATATCTGAGTTTGAAAACCAAGTAATGATCTCGATATTTAGCAAAATAATCCTTTGGCATCTAGATACAAGGTACATCTTAAAAAAGCATTAGGTTAATAAATAATAATTAATATAAAAACTTTTTTAGAGGGTTTAGTAAAGAATTTGATCCATGCATCAATCAAGTTGTTCTCGCGACTCTCGATGTTTATCAAGAAAGCCTAAAAAATTTGCTACCGACTCCATCAAAGTCGCATTATCTCTTTAATTTACGCGACTTTTCACGAGTTATTCAAGTAATTTTTCTATTTTCTCTCAAGATTAATAAATGATTTATTTAAAAATTTTGATCGCAGGGCGTTCTACTGTCAGTGCCAGAGTCAATGCCAACTTTGTCTTGTATGAAGAGACTGTGGGTCCATGAAATCCTACGAGTGTTTGGCGATCGATTGATTGATGAACAAGACACCACTTGGCTAATTAAACAGCTTCGTTCCACTGTTGAGAGACACATGGAAGCGAGCTTTGATGCTCTTTTTGAGGATTTAGCAGAAAACTCAAACGATATTGTAATTTTACAATATATATTTTTAGAATAGTTAATTAAGTTGATAAAAATTAATGAAATAAGTGATTTATTTTGTAGATTGGTGAAAAAGAGTTGAGAAAATTAATTTACTGTGACTTTATCGATCCGAAAGCGGATGTAAGGCTGTACAGAGAAATTCAAGATTTAGAATTGCTTAAATCTATTGTTGAGGGTTATTTGATAGAATATAATTCGATGACGAAGAAACCTATGAATTTAGTGCTTTTCAGGTAATTTTAAAAATCATTATCAATAAAACTCTCTAATTTAATTTTAAACACAAAAAAGTATAACTTTTATAAGCGATTGAACTAAAAAATAGATTCGCAATAGAACATATTTCAAAAATGGCTCGAATAATAAAGCAACCTCGAAGCCATGCTCTCATTGTTGGAGTAGGCGGCTCAGGAAGACAATCCTTGACACGACTGGCATCTCACATTTGCGGATATGAATTGTCTCAAGTAGAACTTACTAAAAACTACGGTCTCCATGAATGGCACGAAGATCTGAAAAAAATTCTGAAAAAAGCCACTGCTGGAGAATTGAGCTCTACTTTTTTGTTCGCTGACAGTCAAATTAAAAATGAAGGATTTCTTGAAGACATCAGTAACATGTTAAATTCTGGAGAGGTTTAAATTTTTGCTTTTTTCTTGATTACACACTTTTTATGATGTACCAATATAACAATAAGTGCTAGAATATTTTTTTCATTTGAAAACAGGTTCCAAACTTATTTAATAACGAAGAAAAAGCAGAAATTTGCGAGAAAATGCGAATGATTGACCGACAACGGGAACGTGCAATGCAAACAGACGGGAGCCTGGTGGCTTTATTCAATTTATTCGTACAAATAGCTAGAGATCAATTGCATATCGTCGTCGCAATGTCGCCTATTGGAGATGGATTCCGTAATAGAATACGAACTTTTCCAGCTCTCGTAAATTGCTGCACTATCGATTGGCTCCAGGTCTTTCATTAAAAGTTCTTTACTAAAATATTCAATTTCTAAACTTGTTTTAACTTTTAACATTTATGAATATTGATGTTAAATTTTATCAATTGCAAAACAGACATGGCCGGAGGACGCATTGTTGGCAGTAGCGACGCGATTTTTAAGCGAAGTTAAATTAACAGACCACGAGCGCAATGGAGGAATTGAAATGTGTCAATTTTTCCACATTTCTACTCAACTTTTGACAGATGAATTTTACATTAGATTACAGAGATACAATTATGTCACTCCAACATCGTATTTGGAGATGATAAATACGTTCAAAGAGCTGCTGAATAATAAACGAAAGTAATTTTTTTATTTTTTTCTCTTTTCCGTACTCATAAAAAATCCTACCATTACTTTTTATTGTAAAGAATTGGTTTTGCATATTTAAAAAAAAATACAAATCCATTTAAAACATTTTCAATTACAGAGAAATAACTCTAGCTAAAAATCGGTACGAGGGTGGAATTGGCCGGTTGGTTTCAACACGTACTCAAGTTGCAGAAATGCAAGAAACGCTTAAAGAGTTGCAGCCGATGTTGGTGACAGCTGCACAAGAGGTGCAGAAAATAGTTGCTACTGTCGAGAAGGAAAGCTTGGAAGTTGCTGAAGTTGAGAAAGTTGTTAAAGTTGACGAAGAAGCTGCTCTGGTAAGTATTTCATTTATTTGTTCGTTGGTAAATCATTTTTAATAATTCATGAAGAAGTGCAATAGTTAATATTGACTGGTTCTTTAAAAATAGAAAGTAGCGGCTGCTGCTGAAGAAATAAAGACAGAGTGCGATGATGATTTATCAGCAGCTATGCCGATATTAAATGAGGCACAGTCCGCTCTGAATACATTAACGTCTACTGATATCGCCGTAGTAAGATCTATGAAAAATCCCCCGGCTAATGTCAAACTCGTTATGGAAAGTATTTGTATTCTAAAAGTAAGTACAGTAAATATTCAAAAATATCAAATAGACTGAGAGAACGATTTGTTTTTAAATTATTCAATTAAAAGGAAATAAAACCCGACAAAGCGCAATCAGCCGACGGGAAATCTTACGACGACTATTGGAAAGCATCATTGAAAATTCTAGCGGACGTAAAATTTTTAGACTCGCTTGTACACTTTGACAAGGACAACATTTCCAATCACGTTGTCGATAAAATACGCCGCGAGTATCTGACAAATCCAAACTTTGACCCCGAGAAAGTTAAAGTTTCATCGACCGCTTGCGAGGGCTTGTGTAAGTGGGTCTTTGCAATGTCTGAGTACGACAAAGTTGCTAAAGCTGTTGCTCCTAAGAAGAAAGCTTTGGCTGAGGCTCAAGAAGTTTACAATGATGCGATGGATAAATTGTCCGCTAAGCGGGCTCAATTGCGCGAGGTTCAGGTAAATAAAACTGACGCTGTTATAACTTTCAAAAGTCGAGTTGCCAAGATTGTTTTTGTTAATCGGAAATCAATAAATTTTAGGGTAAACTAGGAGCTTTGGAAGCTGACTTGGCCTCCCGGAAATCTGAGTATCAAAAAATGATTGACAAAGTTACTGATTGTGAGCAGAAACTTAAGCGTGCGGAAGAACTTATTGGGGGGCTGGGTGGCGAGTCTACTAGATGGTCTCAATGCGCCAAAGAATTGGGGGAAAAGTTAGTAAATTCTAAAAACTATTTAAAACTTCTTATTCATTGATCCTTTAGCTAAAAAAATTTTATCATAGAAAAAATGCAAGAGCTAGCAGTTTTCTTTTGAAATTCAATCATTTTTTCATTAAAAAAATAAATATAAAAATAGTGAATTGAAATATTTTGTTGACTTTTTTCTTTAAAATTGTACATCATTTTATTCTAGACACGTCAATTTTCCAGCGTTTCAGTATTCTCTGTTTACTTTCCTAGTTTCCTGTTATATTATCTCTCGTCCCTTGTTTGCAGTAAAATTCGCTATAAATTTCACGACACACTTCAGTATATAAACGTGTTTATTTTCTTTATGCAAAAACAATTTGTGTTTTTTTAATTTACATATAAAGTTGTTTTTGTTCCTTTAATTTAAAAAAAAATCCTTTATTTTTTACTTTTTGCACTAAAAATTTTAATTCAAATTTAAAGTATAAAGCTTAAACTTCAGTTAAATTAATTATAAACAAATTTTTTTTAAAGGTATGACAGTTTGACGGGTGACATAATAATCGCAGCGGGTGTAATCGCTTATTTAGGAGTTTTTACAACGTATTACCGCAACAAACAAATAAAATCCTGGGTTGTTAAGTGCAAAAGTCTTAATATTGTCTGCACGGAAGACTTTTCCCTAAAAGATGTTCTTGGTGATCCGGTACAAATAAGGTCATGGAGCATCGCTGAGCTGCCCAATGATTCTTTTTCCATCGAAAATGGAATAATTATTAAGTGATTAAACGAATTTATTTATTTCATTTATTTTTTTCTTAATTATTCAATTTTTAAGTGCCACAATTGCTTCAGAAGCGCAAGAAGATGGCCGCTGATGATTGACCCACAGAACCAAGCAAACAAGTGGATCAAAAATATGGAAAAGCCTAACAACATGAGCATAATTCGACTTACTCAACCGGATTATTCACGAGTTTTAGAAAACGGGATTCAGTTTGGTCAGCCGATTTTGTTGGAAAATGTCGGAGAAGAATTGGACGCAATGCTAGAGCCTGTGTTGCTCAAACAAACTTTTAAACAAGGTGGCGCTTTGTGTATAAAATTGGGAGACTCTGTTGTTGAGTACAATACCAATTTTAGGTATAAAAATAATTAATAATAAAATTAATTACATAAATAACTCATTAAACATCAAAATTGAATACTGAATAATTTTATTTTGAACATTGCAGACTTTTTATCACTACCAAATTGAGCAATCCACATTATTTACCGGAAATAGCTGTTAAAGTGACTTTGATAAACTTTGTTATAACCACAAGTGGTCTTGAAGATCAATTGCTTGGTATTGTTGTGGCTAAAGAACGCCCGGACTTGGAATCGGAAAGAAATTCATTAATTATTCAAGGAGCTGCTAATAAGAAGTAATTTATTTTGTTTATAATTTTGAAAAAATTATTTTAGAATTTTAAAGGATGCTCCAAAAAAAAATATTTTTTTACAACCTCAAGATTTTTATTATAGAATTCTATTAATTTTTTTATCAATATAAATTCTCCAATAAATTTAATTCTAGGATAAATTTTGTTTCAATTTAAAGAGTGGTTACCTTAATTTAATATTCGCGATGATATTTACACACGAAAACTTTCTTAAATTGAAAAAAGTCGGTCTTTAAACTAAAAAAAAAAAAAACGTACCAACACGGTAACTTTCTTCATTTAAGTTATTCTTTTATCCGATCTCGACAATTTAAAAAGTATTAAGAATTATGAAAATTTAAAAAGTTAATTTAATGTAAATTATTGAAATTTCAAATCTTTCTTCTACTTTCTAACTATTTTCTTATCGAATTGCAACAGATTGCTAAAAGAAACAGAAGATAAAATATTAGAAATCCTATCAGTCGCCGAAGGTAATATCTTAGACGATGAAGACGGTGTGACAGTTTTGACTTCATCAAAAGTACTCAGCAATGACATTCAAGCAAAGCAAGCAGCTGCCGAAGTAACTGAAAAATCTATAAACTCAACGAGGCTCCAGTATACGTCGATAGCTGAATATTCAACGATATTATTTTTCACGATAGGTGAAACAAAATTATTATTGTCATTACATCATTAAATTTATACCATTAATTACGTTTTATGACAGCGGTTCTAGCAAAAATCGACCCGATGTACCAGTACTCGTTAGCGTGGTTCGTTAATTTGTTCAAAATGTCAATCGATATTACCGGGCAGTCAGAGAGCCTGGAGGTGCATTTAAAAGAATTGACCAAAAATTTCACTCGTTCTCTTTACATTAATATATGTAGATCGCTTTTTGAGAAAGATAAGCTGCTGTTTTCATTGCTGCTATCAGTGCAGCTTATGGATAAATTAAAATCTCATATACCACCGGCTCAATGGATATTTTTACTCACTGGAGGAGTGGGTCTTGACAATCCTTTTCCGAACCCGTGCTCTTGGCTCCCGGCCAAACTGTGGGATGAATTGTGTCGGTTGGATGACGTACCCGGGTTCAAGGTAATTTTGTAAATATTTTTAACCATAACAATCCTTTTTCTTTCATTTTTAACATAATTTTAAAGGAATTTCAATATCAGTGATTAGTAGTTATAATAGTTTGTAACTCGTTATTTATTTTTTTATTGATTAATTGTAGAAAAGGTGAATCTATTAGTGTTGCTTCAAAAGAGGGCAATGAGTTCTTTCCTAGCGTGCATTCGCTTAATAACGAAACACTGCAGTTGACACAATCGTACACTAGCAATCTTTGACCTTTTATTGATTTAATATTTACCGCAATCATTTACATTTTTACATCCACGTGTTTTATCTTCAAGTTTCGTGCAATTATTTATTATTAATTATAAATAGCAATTGCTAGATCTATAAATACTTCCTACTCTATAAAATCGATACCTTGTCTAATTAATTAACGCAGAAACTTCAATTAATTATCTAATACAAAATGACCTAGTTTGCTTAGTTATAAAATTTTTATTGAATAAAAATTAACTGACTAAAAAATTATATTTTTTTGTTAATAAAAGACCCAGTTATAATTTATTAGAGTTAATTTGTTTTTTTTTTTAATTAAAATAAAATTGCATGTGTCAATAACTAGGCCAGTGTCAACAACTGGGTCTTTTACCTTAATAAAAAAAAATTGATTCGATTAAAAATAAGTTTTGTACCAAAAAAATAATTTTTAAGAATTAAGAAATTTTTCTGCTTATTTTAAGACTTTTAAAATTTTTTATTTTGAATCAAATTTATTTTTTCGTTAACGTATTAGTTTTTAACTAATAAATATTTAAGATACTAATGAAGTCGTCATCATAAACTTAAAAATAAAAGCCAAATTTATTATTAAAAAAACTACTAATTAAATTTTTGGTTTTAAGGGTATCAAAGCATCATTTGAAACTGAGAATATATTTTGGAAAAATTTATTTGACTCAAAAGAACCACATATAGAAGCACTACCGCCGCCATTTGATAAATTTACCAACTTTCAAAGACTTTTGATACTGAGATGTCTGCGGCCAGACAAAATAATATCTGGCGTGCAGAATTTTGTCCAATGTAAGTTTCTCAATTACTCAAAAAAAAAACTAATTTTTCTATATAAAAATAATTTAATACATAAAATTATTCTTAAAGTTGAATTAGGACAAGAATTCGTAGACCCGCCACCGTTTGATCTGTTGTCTTCATTCCACGACTCTAATTGCACGATACCGTTGATATTTATTCTAACACCTGGAACGGATCCAGCGCAAATTCTGCTTAAATTTTCCGACAGCCAGGGCTTTGGAACCAGCAGACTTTTCTCGCTGTCTTTAGGCCAAGGTTTCAATTTAAATCTTATAATTTTTAATCTTATAATTTATTTTTTGCTAACAGAAACTTTTGTTCCTTCCAGGCCAAGGATTAATAGCAGAGCAATTAATAAACGACGGCGTTAAGTACGGGCACTGGATTGTCCTCCAGAATTGCCACTTGGCAAAAAGCTGGATGGGGACTCTGGAAAAAATATGCGAGGGACTGTATCCCGATTCAATACACCCGGACTTCCGGCTGTGGTTGACGAGCTATCCAGTTAATTACTTTCCCGTGACGGTGCTTCAAAACAGCGTTAAAATAACCAACGAACCGCCAAAAGGCTTGCGGGCTAATATACTACGCTCTTATTTGAGTGACCCTATAAGCGACCCGGAGTTTTTTGACTCTTGCACTCAGCCAGTGGTTTTCAAAAAATTGCTGTACAGCCTTTGCTTCTTCCATGCGATCGTTCAAGAACGACGTAAATTTGGACCTATCGGCTGGAATACTGCCTATGAATTCAACGAAACAGATCTGCGAATCAGTGTTCAACAATTGCACATTTTTTTGAATCAGTACGATGATGTTCAGTTTGAAGCGCTCAAATATTTGACCGGGGAATGTAATTACGGCGGAAGAGTTACCGATGTTTGGGATCGCAGGACTTTAAATACTATTTTGTCCAAGTATTATTGCGAGTGAGTATTAATTTTTTTAACAAAAAATTATTTCAAAAATTTTACTTTTACACTGTGTGGCTACCATGACTTGTGAAATATAAATAAATAAAATTTTGCGTTATTAAATAATGATTTTTGTTAAAATTCACTGTACTTTCTTAACTCTTGACATTTTTAAAGATATAAGCTCGTCCCGATGTCATACTCATCAAGAGCTTTCATTTGAGTACCCACATGCATTTTTTATATATTTTTCATTTATACATATATATATATAATATATATAAATATATAAAATATATGAAAATTGATGTGGGTACTCAAATGAAAGGTCTTGATAAGTGTAACATCGGGATGAGCTTATATCTTTAAAAATGTCAATAGTTCACAAGATACAAAGTCATATCTTAATTATTGATATTTTTAAAGATCTAATATAGATTTAAGGATGAACCAATGAAAGTTTTTAATTTCATTTTTTAAATTTGAATGTTCTTATAAATTTCTAATTAAAAATTTAAATCATTAAAATTCCACTCTCAAATTCTCATTTTTTACAGAAAAATAATAACAGAAGATAAATATTATTTCGACAATACAACTGAAATTTATTGCTGTCCTAATGCCAAAGAATACAACGTGTATCTGGAGTACACAAAACAATTGCCGTTAATAACATCTCCAAGCGTATTTGGTATGAACAACAACGCTGATATAATCAAAGATCAACAAGAGACTGATTTATTATTTTCATCATTGTTATTAACCGAGGTAATTATTAGTCCAAATATTTTCATCGATTATTCACAATAGCAAACTTGTTATTAATAATCATAATCAATAAGCAAACAATAATTATTTCCACGCAATCAATTTTATTTTAATTAATAAAATTATAAGGATCGATGGGTAAGACGAAAAAGGATATTTTTTTTTTTACAATTAATATTTTTATACCGATTAATATTGATTTAATGATTTTTGCAACAAGGATTTGTGGGAACGTAAAGTAAGTTTTAATTATAAATGCCGAGATATTTTATTTTAATAATAATAAAAGTGTGAAATTTTGTTTTATTGGATCATTAATAAATAATTATCGCGAAAAATAACATTTTATTTTTCTATTTTCAGGAAACAGCAAAATCAACGGGAACAAACGAAGCGACTTCTGACGAAATGATAATATCAGTAGCTACGGATATTTTAAGCAAATTACCAGCCGGCTTTAACTTAGACAAAGCACTTGAGAAGTACCCGACGTCATACAACCAAAGTATGAATACAGTTTTAGTACAGGAGATGGATAGATTCAATAAATTGCTCAATTGTATTCGAACTAGTCTTGTTAACGTGAAACGCGCTGTAAAAGGTTTTTATTTTTTATCGCCATCAACATTAATGGTTCAAAAGTATGTACTAAAGTCGAAAATTTAATGCTGGTATATTTTTACAGGATTTATTGTTATGTCTCTTGAACTAGAAGAGGTAGCAGATGCAATTTTAAAAGGAAAATTATCTTCGCTTTGGAAAAGACACTCTTATCCTTCGCTCAAACCTTTGGGGAGTTATATTAATGATTTTATACTACGATTAAAGTTTCTGCAGGTTATTTTATAATTTAATAAAAAATAAATCGAATAAAAAAATTAAATTAAAAATTTTTAATATAATTTTAATATATCACTTTGGATAATTAGGATTGGTATGAGTCAGGAGCACCAATAACCTTTTGGATAGCCGGTTTTTATTTCACTCAAGCATTTTTAACCGGCGCAAGACAAAATTACGCTAGAAAATATCATATCCCGATAGATCTTTTGGCGTACGACTTCAAAGTACTCAAAGAAACTAATTTTACAAATGCTCCAGATGACGGAGTCTATATCAATGGATTATTTTTAGACGGTGCAAGATTTGATAAAGATAAAATGATTTTAGATGAAAGTTTGCCAAAAATTCTTTACGATCAAGTTCCTCATGTAAGTTATTTTATTATTATCAATTTGATTAATTATTAGTTATTTTATTATTGTCAGATAATAAATTTCCATCAGATTGATTAATTATAAGTTTTTAATGATAATAATTAAATTGAATCTATAAATAGATATGGTTGCTTCCGAAGAAACGTGAAGATATAGTTAAGCACGAGACGTATACCTGTCCGTTATACAAAACGAGCGAGAGAAAAGGAACTCTGTCAACGACGGGACATTCAACTAATTTTGTAATAGCTATTAATTTACCAACGAACATGCCGGAAGACCATTGGATAATCAGAGGGGTTGCTCTGCTTTGTCAGCTCAGTGAATAATTTTTATTTTAATCACCAGAGCTTATCAACATTTTATATTGAAGTATTTTTGGGAATATTGTAATGTCTGAATATATGAAACGTGAATAAATAATTTTTACAACTAACAAAAATAAAAATAATACTAAAGTTAGCCGACATTGTAATTTTTAGATTTTTTTTCATTAATTGAACTAGGACAAAAAATTTTTTTTAAAAATTGCACTTACAATTTTTTACAAATGAAATTTTTTTTCAATAAAAATAAATTATAAAAATTTTAATATCTCGGCTAATTTAATTTTCATAAATAAAAAAAACTTACCTTTTTGGAGATCATGTCATCAAACATTTAGCAAGCAGCTGATATATCCACAGAAAATTAGAAAATCATTCAAAATATAAATTCACTATAAATTTAATTCTTTTCGCGTACTTATATTTGAAGATAATTTTTATCAATTAACTTTTTTGACTGAATAAGAAATTCATTTAAAAATTCTCCATTATTGACACTCGAATTTTTCACTTATATTAATAAAGTTAGCCGCTATTTTTAATTTTGCTTAATTTATTAAATTAGAACTAAAAAATATTTTTAAAAAATTGCACTTATAGTTTTTTACAAATAAAAAAATTTTTTTGTTAATTTTTTGATAAACAAAATTATAAAAATTTGAAAATGTCGGTTAACTTTATTTTAATTTTTCACTTAACGATTTTAACATAATTATCACTTCAATTATTCAAAATTTATTATTTTCCTACTTAAATACGGTGTATTAAATAACCTGACATATTTATTTTATTTAATTAGCGCGATATTTATCATAAATAATCAAAAAATAGCTCAACAACATTTTTGCGGATCATTCTTCTAAGAGCGCAGCCGCCATTTTGTACTGAGCAAGCGCGCGGGATTTTCAAACTGCTAATTTTATATTTCTACTTTACCACCGCAAACTTAAAAGCGCTAGTGTCTTATTCTTATCGATAACACCGCAATAAATCTTACCGGTATTATTTTATTTAAGTAAAATGTGTGTCTGGTAATAATATGCTCTATGGGATTATTATTATTGTTATTGTGATTACTATCTGCGGCGTGTCACAAAAAACCGACGTGTCAATCGTCAATATTCGATTTTTTCAATCAAAACTTTGTCAAAAACACAATCTAAGGTAAGAAAACTTAAATGTAAAAATAAACATAATAAAATTAATGAAATAATTTTTATTCCAGATGATTACAGACGTGCAATTGGCTGTTTTCTGCAACATACTTGGTGTCTCACTGTTTTTCCTTGTGTTTCTCTACCATTACATCAAAGCTAATTACACTAAATAATTATGGATTTATTAATCAATAAGTTAATTTTAATTAACAAAAATAAGAAGAAATGATTCGACTGTGGCAATCGCCAGATTGTGTTTCAATTAACATTAAACGGTTCATCCAAATGATTGTATTTATAAAATGAGATTCCGAGACATGAAAAGTAATTAATTCATTTTCATTTATTTTAATAAAATAATCAAAGATTATAAATTATTATTTATTTATTTCTCTACTATCTTCTTTAACAATAATTGCTTGTTATTTTCAGCAGTTTTATAAAATTATAAATAAAAAATGTCTCATAAGTTTTTAAGTTTTAATTGTCAAAAACAAAACAGTGAAGAAAACTTTTGATTAATATACTTTATTGAAAAAAAATTATTTTCTAACATGAAATAAATTGTTAATTAAAACCAACTAGCAACCTTGCAGTCACTATGTGACTGCCGTGGCTTTTGAACTATAAATATATAAAATTTTGCTTTATTAAATAATGACATTTGTTAAATTGCACTGTACTTTTTTAATTATTGAACTTTTCAAAGATATGAGCTCATCCCGATGTTACACTCATCAAGAGCTTTAATTTGAGTACCTACATGCATTTTTGATATATTTTTTATATA
Organism: Cotesia congregata; assembly: GCA_905319865.3. NCBI lineage: Eukaryota > Metazoa > Arthropoda > Insecta > Hymenoptera > Braconidae > Cotesia > Cotesia congregata. Next base: position 946,709 of record CAJNRD030001122.1, read on the forward strand.
TACATATATATAATATATATTTTAAATATATAAGCTCATCTTGATATCACACTCATTAAGAGCTTTCATTTGAGTACCCACATGCATTTTTGATATATTTTTCATATATACATCTATATAATATATAAAATATATGAAAAATTGATGTGGGTACTCAAATGAAAGGTCTTGATGAGTATAATATCAGGATGAGCTTATATCTTTAAAAATGTCAATAGTTCACAAGATACAAGGTAATTTCTTAATTATTGACATTTTTAAAGATATAAACTCATTCCGATGTTACACTCATCGAGAGCTTTCATTTGAGTACCCACATGCATTTTTTATATATTTTTCATACATACATATATATAATATATAAAATATTGATGTGGGTACTCAAATGCAAGGTCTCGATGAGTGTAACATCGGGATGAGCTTATATCTTTAGAAATGTAAATAGTTCACAAGATACAAGTTCATTTCTTAATTATGTATCTAGAGATAGAGCATATTTTAATGCAGCCTAAATACTTATCATAATAAATTGACTATCGGTGAGAATGATATGAAACCTTGAAACAAATTTAAATCAAGACCTTTGCAATGACACTAAATTTCACTAGAAAAACCGATTTTTTCATATGACTATCCCGGACGCAAAATTTTTCTCACTCTCTTAATTATAGATTAAAAACAATTTTTCATCTGGAAGATATTAATTAAATCACGCAACAACTAAATGACCAACTTTTTACGGTTCAGGATTTATAATTCAAGAATTTCAATTATTTCTTCATTTAATCTTAAAATAGTTCATATAAAACAATTTATTTTACCATAAGTTATTCATATTTATTCACTATGAATATTAATTCAAAAATGATCCATAAAATATGCATATTATTTCTGTATACAAACACTAAATTTTTATTGAATTAAATTTAATATTTGTGAATGAAGTTCAACAGTCGTTACATTACAGAACATAATTAGACACGGTTTGAACATAGTTATTCCCCCTTTCTGCGTAAAAATTATCCATCCGATTATGAGAAATTACAGCAGTCATAATAAACTTCTCAAACTATAACTTGTACAACTAAATCAAGTGATATTAAATATTTAGGATAAAATAACGTTTATATCCAGTGTAATTAAATTATATAGTAAATTATAGCAATCATTTATAATAACGCGCTAATTTTTCTACTTTGTATTTTAAGTGCGTTATTTATCGCTGAATTTTAAAATATTATTAAAAAATTTTATTAAATTACATAATTTATTTAATTTTTTTTTTACACACAGTGATAATTTTTAAATAAAAAATAATTTTTAAGTAAATATTAGTTCATAAAATAGTTTAAAAAAATTACAGACAATATTTACACACTTAAGTATTAAATAAAAATAAATTTAATACTTAAAAAAATTTTTTTTTAATACTTTGAGAATTTTTTGAGCTTTAATATTTAAAAAAAAAAAAATATAAAAGACAAATTTTTGCTTATTAATAAAAAGCTCTTAAAAATAATTAGCCAAAAAAATTAACCAAATAATTTTTATTATTCTAAACAAAGTATAAGGTATATATACCGAACATATGTATAATTTATTTTAGTTCCACTTGATCGGTCATACCGCGTTGAACACTCGTCAATAGCTCATCGTGTTTGTTCTTAAACTTTACCTGTATTTGCATTGTTATTCAACACTTTAAATTTTAAAACGAGTGCAATATTTAAATAAATTTATAAACTGAAAGATTTAAGCACGAAAAATATGATAAAAATATTTTTTTTATAAAATACCAAGAATTTTATTTTGTTATTAAACAATGTAGAAAATAACAAAAAAAAACAAACCAGTTCGTTTTATTTTTATAATCGTGTACTTGGTAGAAAAAGTAAAGTAAGCGGTAATTGTAGTTAGAATTAGATAAAAAAATATAAGTGTTAAACTTATATTACAACTACATACAATATATAAATAAAAATAAAAGGAAAGACTTAATTGCATTTTTAAAAACTGACTTTCAAAATGTTATTGTTAATAGTTTTATTATTATACGCGATAAATAGTTAATTATGAATATTCGTAAAAACGTTTTAAACATAAAAATATGTATTTTATTGTTTGGTTTTTATTTATTGGACGGATTTCTGGAGAAATTTTCAACCCGATTAAAATTGCAGAATGTATTAATAATTGTAACGATGTAAGTAATTTTTAAAATCATTAATTAAATTAAAAAAAATTAATTTTGTAAAAATGAATAATTTATTTTAAATTTCTTTAAAAATTTTTTTTAAGAAAACAAAATATCAATTAAATCTGATTTATATTATTTATACAAAAATTAAATTTAATTATTTTATATGAATAAATTTATAATTATTTATTAACATTTTTATTGTATATATTTATTTTTTTTATCTTTATTATCCGCCTAAAATTATTCATATCGCGAAGAAACCAATTATCAACCTGACGATTAGTTGACACAGTTGGCGCTTCATAAACGCATGTATAAATATGTATATATATATATATATATATATAAATATATGTGAATGTTTGTAAAAAGATTTAAATTCGAGTATGAGGAAAAATAATGATATCAATAGTATAATAAAAATGGAGACGCATATAAAAGTTAAATTTTACTTGCGAAGAGATATTTATTTATATGCAGACTAATTTATAAAAATTCCACTAAACTTGAATTATATAAAACTAGCAACCTTGCAGTCACTATGTGACTGTCGTGACTTGTGAACTATATGTAAATAAATTTTTGCTTTATTAAAAAACGACTTTTGTTAAATTGCACTGTATTTTCTTATATATTGACGTTTTTAAAGATATAAGCCCATTCTGATGTTACACTCATCAAGAACTTTAATTTGAGTACCCTCATGCATTTTCATATATTTTTCATATATACATATATATATATAATGTTTGTATTTTGAAAATATAAGCTCATCCCGTAGTTACACTCATCAAGAGCTTTTATTTGAGTACACACATGCATTTTTGATATATTTTTCATATATACATATATATAATATTTATAAATATATAAAATATATGAAAAAATGATGTGGGTACTCAAATGAAAGGTCTTGACGAGTATAACATCGGGATGAGCTTATATCTTGAAAAATGTCAATATTTCACAAGATACAATGTCATTTATTAATTATTGACATTTTTTAAGATATAAACTCATTTCGATATTACACTCTTCAAGAGCTTTCATTTGAGTACCCACATGCATTTTTATATATTTTTCATATATACACATATATAATATATATAAATATATGAAAAATTGATGTGGGTACTCAAATGAAAGGTCTCGATGACTGTAACATCGGAATGAGCTTATATCTTTAAAAATGTCAAAAGTTTACGAGATATAAGGTCATTTCTTAATTATGTAAAATTTTGTTTATTAATAATACAAATTTTATTTCTTTACACTAATTTATGAAATAATACTTGTCGTATCTATTTTTCGAAACAAATAGCAAGGTTATTTGTTCTTTAATCTAGATGGTAATTAACGCAACAGCAATTATAAAAACAACTTCAGTTACTTTATTTTCATTCTATTCGTAACAATTGTCGGGACAAATAATATATATAATTAGGATGTATATAATGAAAAAAATAACGTAAAGGTTCTTACACTGAATAAACGTCTAGGTTTTTAGACTATTTAAATTTACACAGACGTGAACAATTATTTAAATCAGCTTCAACAGTTAATTTAGATAAAAAAAATTCACCGAATAAATTTTTATTGACAATAGAGGCATCTTTAAATTAGATAAAAATGGTAATTGATTTTTTTTTTTAATTTATAATTTTATTCTTTAAATAAACAGAAGTATTCATGGCTAATTTAATTATTTTAGATTAATTCAAAACACTTTTTTTTTAATTCAACATTCATGAAAGTTATCTTGAAAAATTACCATACACTTTACGTAAATACTGTAAATGTCTGGTGTATTTAGCATCCATTTAAAATTTTTTACCCGTATGAGAATAATTTTCATATCAACTGAATCGAATCGCTAGACAAGGCTTTAATGTATTTTAAAATCATCAATGTCAACTCAGTCCAATCGCATTTTAACTTTTTTTCATCGGGAAATCCATCGGTAGAATTTATTACACTTGTTACATAATATATTAATTATATTAATGAAAAAAACCCACTTTTTTTTTTTTTTTAAAATTAATTATTAAACTAATTTGTATATTTTTTTTTCAGAGTTTGTGTCAAAATAATTGCTATGGAAATTTTTATCCTCAAGGTAAAAAAATGTCCTTGAAATTAAAAACGATTAAATAAAAAAAATTTTGTATTTTTAGGACTTAAAATTATTTTTGCAAGCGCTGATTTTAATGCAACTTTACATTGCAAGGACATAAATCTTCTGAGTATTTCACACAATCCCGGATTATTTTTTATCGAGCAAAGTGCTGCTAATGGAACTTGGAATAATGCACGCGTTGTACGTAATTAATTTTAAATAATTTTTAAAATTAATTAGAATATTTATAACTTATAACAGTATATTTTATAAATTAAAGATCAATGAAAAAATTTCATTATTCGATAATTTACTTCCTGGGTCCAATTATCGGTACCGCGCACGTCGAATCACTGAAGATGGAATTTCCGAACCAGAAATAACTGATTGGTTTACTACAACAGAGTGTAAGATTATCTAACAATTATTTTTAAATTATTTAAATATTATTCATTATAAAAATTAAAAAATAAGTCTTAAATTTTTTCTTTAAATAATGAATATATTATTTCTAATCTTGAAATCAAAAAAATTTTTAATTTTCATTTTCATTAGAAGATTTTTTCATTGAAAAAAAGTGCCACTAATAGGGCTTAAAGGTGCCGCTTATAGATTCTTTTAGCTTATTGATTTTCAAAAGAAAAATATATTTTATGTTTCCATTACTATAAGCGAACACACGAATAGCTTTACTTTAATTAAATAAAAATTATTTTAATTAGTTCAACCAATTCTTCATACATATAAATATTGTTAGAAATTTTTTAAAAATATGTTTTTTTTTTTTTTTTTTTTTTTTTTTTTTTTTTTTAAACAAGAAATACTTAGCAAAAGTATTTTTTTCAGTTTATTTAAATATGACTTATTGCTTTATAAGTTATCGATTTTTTTACTTAACTCCTTTTGAAAGAATCTTCCATTTGTTTAAAAAAACAATTAGTTCAAAATTTATTATCACTTTAAAAAAGAGTTTAAAATCTAATAGAGGTATAATATTTTGGTTTGGATCATTCAAATAATTTATAATTAGATTATTGCTGCATTTAAGTATTGTATTGGTTCCTAAATTTTTTTTTTGTTTTTAGTAAACACTGAACCTGAGCAAGTGAAAGAAATTTCAGTAAATGCTGGGATAGTTGAAAAAAATTCAACGCATTTACAAGCAGATATTACTTTAACTCCTGGAGAAGGTAATTAATTAGTAATACTCTATTTTTATGAAAGTTTAATCGTTAAAAATTGTACGTAAAGCTTCAAATTTCGATGTTAAAATTTAAGATTAAAAAAAAAATTTATAATTAAATTGCATGTAATTTTAAATTTCTACTCCATTTACGTAAGCCAGAAATATAAAAATATGAGAATTTTAACTCCAAACGTAACGGCGCCGTGGCTTAGTTGGTTAAAGCGCCTGTCTAAGCTCATCCCGATGTTATACTCATCGAGACCTTTCATTTGAGTACCCACATTAATTTTTCATATATTTTATATATTATATATATGTAGATATGAAAAATATATCAAAAATGCATGTGGGTACTCAAATGAAAGCTCTTGATGAGTGTAACATCGGGATGAGCTTATATCTTTAAAAATGTCAATAGTTTACAAGATACAAGGTCATTTCTTAATTATTGATATTTTTTAAGATATAAGCTCATCTTGATGTTACACTCATCAAAACCTTTCATTTGAGTACCTACATGAATTTTTCATATATTTCATATATTTTATATATATATATATATGAAAAATATATCAAAAATGCATGTGGGTACTCAAATGAAAGCTTTTGGCGAGTATACCATCAAGATGAGCTTATATCTTAAAAATCGTCAATATTTAAGAAAGTACAGTGCAATTTAACCAAAGTAATTATTTAATAACCCAAAATTATTTATTAAAAAACTCACCTGTTTAATAAGCCGATCCTCATTAGTAGAAAAAAGTCTATTCAAAGTCTCACAAGCCACAGCAATCATATCCCTCCTCGACTGCATCGCAAGCTTCAAAGGACTGATACAATCCGTTTGGCATATAGAGTTAATACAAATTTCACTAGTAGCCAACTGATGTAAAATAAGTATCGCAGCCTTATAAACCGGCGGTTGACTATTGCGAACCGACATTTGCCTACACAGCCTCGGAATGTGCCCCAAAGAAGGAACTTGATCAGCCAGAACTGGCTGAGCTTGCAACAAGCACACCAAAGCCTGGGTACTAAGTTCCAACATATCCGTATCAACAGTATCCCTGGCCATCAGCGCCAAAATGCAGTCCATCAGATCACTCATAAATTCTTTGGGTTTCCTCAAAGCCCACGCTGGACTCGCAATGAACAGCCTTAAATAAACTCCACCAACAACCGGCTCATTAGTCGCAGCATCAAAATTATTCTGCGTCTCCGGTAGCTTTAATACAGCACCAGGATTCCTTTTTTGCAAAGAATAGTACTCGTCCTTAAGCTCACCAACAATTCTCGAAACCCGTGTCTTACTTTCATCATCCCAAACCAGTTCCGGGTTCTCATGCTTAGTCTCAAACATATGCACACATTGCTTAGGCGCGTCCCTTATCGCCTCACCAAACAATTTAGGCAAAAATTTGCTCAAATCCAATTTAACTTTCGGACCAGCCAATTTATCCGATGACATTTTAGCCAACAATTCAGCCGCAGTTTCTCTAATTGACAAATTAGCCGAGTTACAAAATAAATCCAGCACATAAATAACCGCTCCTTTAGCCAGAGCATCTTTAACAATCTTAGTAGTGCTCATTAGTGCGTACAAAGTTTCTAGAGTCAACAATTGGGATTCTTTGAGGGTATGTAACGCCAAAAGCAAATGAACGACCACTTCATTAGCTGCAATGTCATTAACGCACTCATTATTCTTCGTAACATTGTTAATAACCTCCAAAGCTCCTCTTTGAATTGGTTTAAAATTATTACAGCTCAACAAATTAAACAACAGGTTAAAGTGCCCAATGCACTGAATTTCAATCCCGGGATTATTTTTGATCACATTTTTAAGCGCCTCAAGAGCCATAACTACATTCTTTAATTTATCCTGATCCTTTTTCGACAAGTTAACACTATTTAACGAGCAAATATCCTCAGAAGATTTAAGAATAAAATTAAGAAGGTCAATTGTAAAACTTTTGGGATTTTCTATCGGAAAATTCGGCTGCTCATTGTAAACTTTAACAAAAATCTCTCCAATAATCAACTCATTGCTATGCTTGCTGTATTTAAAGCTACTAAAATCAGTTTCAAGATCATTCCCGTTTAATTTTTCTTCTCTTTTACTCTCTAAATACTCATTAAGCTCCGCGCGGGTTCCATTGTCCCAAATTAAATAAGGATTGGAACAATTCGAGTTAAGAGTCTTCAAAATATCCTCAGGCTTGTCTTTAGACAACTGCCTTGAAAGATAAGGCGTCAATAAAGTTTCCAGAGCCGCAACAGTCACCGGATTTACTGGAGTAGCATTTTCTCCAGTCATATACCCGCCGAGCCTCGCGCAAGCTTTAATCGCCAACTTCGCTAAATTATTAGCAACCTCTTGCCGATTTTCATCCTGGTTCCTCTCAACTCCGCCTTCTTCTAGCGTGTAATCATAATTAAACATAAATAGCAACAAGTGCCACAGCGCTCCTGATTGAAGCAGTTGCATTTGTAGAATACTATCAGTAGCTAGCGACGAAACACACTCTGTAGCTACAGAGCAGAGCTTGGTCAAGTGTTTGAAGTACAAAATTCTGCACAAATCTTTAATAAGCTGCGGAAGTTCCACAATTTTGTCCCTACACCCGCGGAACCTGCCCGCGACAGCGAAACATTTTGTAATATGCGTGCAAACTTGCACAGCAATGTCATCAGGCTTGCTGGAATTATTTAAGACACTAACACACCGAGTATAAGCATCCAAAAGTACATCCAAGCCTCCTTCTCGTCTCAGTTCTTCAGCGTTTAAAGCAGAACAGTGGACAGTATGGTAAGCCAATTCACTAGCAGCCGCTAAAAGCGGCGCAGCTTTAGAAAACAACCTTTCATCCTCAGTTTCTAGCTTAATAGTCTTGATCAACTGAGGATACCCCGCATATTTATAAGGCCTGAGCTCATCAGTATACCTATGGAACAAAATGCTCTGAGTTCTAAGAATCAGGACAATATTATCGGGATTAGGTCCGTCTGTAGTCCAGCAACTTCTGCTGCACAAAAATTCATACGCTTGATTAACAGCTTCGAACTTATCCCTCCCTTCAGGATTTTTATCCGGATGAAAACGTTGTGCTAACTTGTAATAAGACTTTCTGACATCTGCTTCACTGTGTTGCCTTCCATTAACAAGCCCCAGGACCCTATACGCTTCCTCTACTGTCATAATCGGGGGTTTCTTCTCCACTTCTTTCTTCCAAGCATCTAGAACATCCTTCAACAAGTGAACCGGGTCGGGGATTGGCCAGTTGGGGAATTTAACCGTATCGCACAAGTGTCTTAGATAAAATATCTGGCAGAACAGTTCTTTCTCCAATTGTGGGAATCTTACCGCTGGAATTGCGATGTACTGATACCTAGCCATGGTATGGCTCCTTAATCTCGGGGAAAAGTCAGCGATATGTGCTGCTACTTTCTCAATCAACGTCCGACGCATTTCAGCGTTCCAGATAGCTTCAGGAGTATCAAAGTCTCCAAGGAATATCTGAGCGAATTTTTCTGCCCCGTGATTTTCTAGATAACTAACCATTGCGTCGGGTAATAACTGTCCTAAAATACTTCTTTGCATTATATCAGACGGCTGGGTGGTATCATCGCCTCTAAAAGCTTGCTTTGTATGAGTTAATTGCAAGAATCTAGCTATGGGCAGGACATTTGACCCAGTGTACATTAAAATAAAATAAAACACGCCGGTAAGGTAAATTTTGGAAACTTCCGGGTTGTCTTTCATAATTTCGCATAATAAAGTAGCGACTCGCTCTACTAAAACAGGGTCAAAGGTCAGGAGCAACTGGACAACATGTGGCAAGCATTGGAGATCAGAAAGAAGTCTTTTGACCCGAGGTAAGGGACGAATTACGGCATTGTCAGAGTCGCGGCTGGGAAAGTACTCGCACATTTGGATCAAGACATTTAAAATTAAGGTTGCAAGCTCGCTTTCATTTACTACCGGGGTACCTTTGGCGACTAGGGTCCACTTTAGTTGAGGAACTTGGGAGATCATCCGCCAGCCGTCGAGGCCCTGGGCCCAGACTTTGGTCTTGTGGGTCAGTTTGTTTGCTAAATAGAGGTCTTTTAGGTCTTTGAGGCTGACTGGACCACATCGACGATCTCCGTCGTTGTAGTACCACTCTTTTTCTAGGACCCGCTCTTGCTCTGGGCCGGCTTCTATTACGTTGGTCTGGGTGGGTACCATCGCTCGGGAGGTGTGTAAGTGCGCGAGGGTTAATAAATCTACGAGAGCCCGAACGCCGTTTTGGTCCATGATGTCTTTTACGTTTTTGCGATGGAGGATTAATTTGTGGATGAACATTACGAGTCTGTCCCGCTCGGTGCGGTCTGTACAGCGCTCTAACATACCTACTATGTACTTGGTGTCGGAAAATGGACCTATGTCTTCGTAGTAGCGACCGTAGACTATGGTCATTGCTTGCAAGCAAAGGCACTTCATTTCTACTTTTGTTGTTAGCAAAAATCGGTGGTATAAATCGTTAAAAAATTCATATGACTTTCTGATTGGACTTTCCGGGCAATCTTTTTCTAATAATAGTCGGAGGTAGTAGTCGCCGATTTTTACTTCGTCGGAGAGACATAGATATTGGACTTCGAACTCTCGGTGGTTCCAGGCGATTAGGGTTCCGCCGGAGAGATCTTTGTCCGCGGTGAAGGCTCGGATCTCGTTTTCTAGAGCCGTGCGCAATTCTTCCCGGGTTTTGTGGTTCCATATTAGGTTTGATAAAGCGTGGTCTTGGTTGAATTTGTAGTAAAATAATTTCCAGTTAGCCTCGGATTTTATCCTCTCTCGGCGCTTTCGGAGGACTATGGGGCGCTCTTTTATTTTTTCGCGGCGCTCGATTCCCACTCGGGCGCCCCAGTGTTGTAAAGCGTTCTCGACGTGTTTTTCTATTACTCGCATGTGGCGTTCCATTGTTTGCCACTGGGCGCCACGCTTGTTTTTTGATGCGTCAATTGCTATTTTTAGGTTGTCACGGTTGTTCAGTCGTTCTTCTTCGAGGAATGAGTCGGGGACTTTTTCTTGGGAGTCTAGGTAAGTCAGTAGACCACTTGGCTGTGTTAAACAAAGTATTGATTCAATTTTAATAATGATAATTAGTGTTTTGATAATATTATTCGCAATATTGTAAATATTTTCAGGTGTTTCGAATTGATATATTTCATATATTTATATATATATTATATATATGTATATATGAAAAATATATCAAAAATGTATGTGGGTACTCAAATGAAAGGTCTCGATGAGCGTAACATCAGGATGAGCTTATATCTTTAAAAATGTAAATAATTAAGAAATGAGCTTGTATCTTGTAAACTAATAACATTTTTAAAGATATAAGCTCATACTGACATTACACTCATTGAGACCCTTTCATTTGAGTACCCACATCAATTTTTCATATATTTATATATATTATATGTGTATATATGAAAAATATATCAAAAATGCATGTGGGTACTCAAATGAAAGCTCTTGATGAGAGTAACATCAGGATGAGCTTATATATTTAAAAAAGTCATTATTTAATTAAAATAAATACTTCATTATTTAAATACCTGATAATATTTTCTATATTGTAAATAACGGTTATCTAAAAAAATAAATAAAATTACCAAGATACGTTTCAATAAGCCCATAGCTGTGGGATGGCCAGTCACCCAAAGACCAACAAGATGACGACACAACTGTCTGTGAGTCAACAATCTACCATCACTACCAACAGTAAACAAACTGTTCAACAGATGCCTTGGTAAAGCACCTTCAGCCAGCGCAAGTTCTTGCATTTTAGCAGCAACTTCCGGGGCACCTTCTTCAATAATAGCCCGCATGATAAGTCCAGCACCTTTAACAATAGCCAGTGATGGGTGTTGAAATAATTTAAATAGTGGTCGTCCACGGGAGGCTACCATCTCTAATAGATTATCAAAGTGTTTGCCGTCAGTTGTTTCACTGTAGGGCACACACAGTGCAAATGTTAATAAATCTAGCATCGCAGACACTACCAGCGCGCCTGTTCCATGACTCTACAACAAAATAAATAAACAAACAGTAAAATATTAAATATTAAATATCAAAAAAAAATATTTAATTAAATAAACTTACAACATGAGTTATCCACATGTCTAGAAGACTTTCCAAAAACTTATTACTACTAAGCAGGCTACTTTTATTGAGTTGCTCCTGCCTTAAATCACAGTCATCATGCATCGCTTGCATCAATGCACAGATACAATCAATAGCAGCTTGGGTGACACCACAGTCTTGCCGTTTAAGCGCTTTTACTACTTTATTACCGATAGCTTCTCGGAAGCCAGGTAATGTTGTGAAAGCCATAAAGCCAACTTTGCTTGCTACCAATCTTCTCAGAGCATGAAATTGTGCTTCAACCTCGGTGTTTGTGTCTAAATCACGGTTTACCAACGAGTTGAGAGCACCGAGTATTATTTTATCCTTATTCTCGGTAAATAATCCCTGTAAGTAGTCATTCATCATCCGATGTACCTCGAGTTGTACAGTGGTTACAGTCCATTCGAGCGGTTTTTTACCCTGAACAAAAATTTTTTAAGCTCATTTTTCTTGGCTGACTTTCTTTTTTTTTTTAAATTACAGTATATTTATTCTGAGTTTACCGCTTTAATGAACTGTAGACCTTTATAATTAATTTTTTTGAAATTTATTCTGTTTTTTTTTTTTTTTTTATGTCAATTAATTTATTTTTAGACTATTATCTTCCTTTCTGATATTTAATTATATTTTTCTGGAATAATAATTTTTTAGAAGATGATTTTTTAACATTTTGATGCAACAACAGTCCAATTATAAATTATTTGAATGATCCAAACCGAAATATTATACCTCTATTAGAAATTAAATTGTTTTTTAAAGTGATAATAAATTTTAAATTGATTCCCGGAAAAATTTTTAAGTTATGAAAAATTCATAGTATTTCAATAAAATTATTATAAAATAAAAATTGTAATAATGATAATAATATTTTTAGTATGTAAACTTTAGTATTAAATTTTGTAAAAATTTGAATCGATTCGGTTGACTAGATTTTGAGAAATCTCAAAAATAAACATTTCAAAAAATGGTTTTTTTGGAATAGCTTCTAAACGACTTTACTAATCGATTCCAAAAACTAATCAGCTTTTGACTTCAATAAACCACGTCGATTGTCACCAGTTTGGTCAAAATTGATTGATTCGTTCGTGAGATATTGTCGAAAAAAATTGAAAAAATGTTTTTCTTTTTTTAGAATTTTTTTGAAATTTTTAATCTGACCAGTTTGCGCTCTAAGTTTGTTCAAAGATCTCAAAAAATCAGTTGATTCATTCAAAAGAACTTAATACTTTTGATCTGAGTAGAAAAATTCTTTATTTAAGCAAATTTTTCTTCATTTAAGAAAATTTTATTTGATTAAAGAATTTTTGATCTTGATTCAAAACAATTACCTTCTCCAAAATTATATTTTTGGTTCAAGAATTTTTCTCTTGGATCAAATTAATTTTTTTTTCAATGTATGGTTCGAAAATTCAAAAAATAGTGTTCTATCAGACTTTTGAGCTCGAAGAGCTCAAAAATAAAATATGTGAAATTTTAAGCGCTTAGGTAAGAAATTAACGGGAAATTACTCGAATGGCCTTTAGGGTCAACCGTTTTCCTAATTTTTTTTTTTTATAAAAAAAAATGATCATTCTGGGTGGGCTTGTTTTTCAGGAAAATTATTATTATTTTAATGAAATAATATGAATTTTTTTCAACTTAAAAATTTTTTCCGATTACCGCTCTTTTGATCTTAAAAATAAAATATTACACAATCAAGCAAGACATAAAATAGATAAATTAGATCAACATAAAACAGAACAAAGTCCAATAAATAACTAATAAAAATAAAAAAAAAAAAGTCTTACGTCTTGTGTAACAGAATAATGAAGACCACTGTAAGGTACATTAGCATTGAACCGTTCAAGTATTTCAGCAAAAAAGCGTCCACCCGGCGGTTGTTGTAAAAATTTAACATGTGTTATTTCAACTTCCTCATCAACTGGTAAATTCAGTGGACCAAGACGCTTGCCGCGGGCGATCAGATTCATTTTAACATGGACATCTCTGTTTCCGGATGCGCGAACACCGTCTAACAAAGACGCCAACAATGAATCTCTATCGGTAGCCATGTAACTGCGTAGCTGTCCATTGAGATATTGAATGGTAAATAATTGTGGATTTGCGTTATCTCGTACGAGAACAAAAATATCAGAAAGTGGCCTAAGTGTACATATATTATAAGTCTGTGGATCTCTCTCCAACAAACATGTATCCGATAGACACAGTGTTCTGCGCTGTGGATCTGAATGACGTGATGATATTTTATGTACTGTAAATTCAGACACACTTGTTATGTGCTCGTCGCCGCTGTATCTACCCATACGTTGCATTATAAATTCGTCCATTGGTATTTTTTCTTTTAATACAGTTATGGTTAATCCTAAATTAGTGTGAGCTAAGTCAACTATTTTACGTTTTATCTCCTCAATATGCTGCGATGAAAATAAATGCAGTCGTCCGAATCCGCTGCTTACTATCACGAATCCATCTTGGTAGTCTTTCATCGTACCTAGACCGTCTATGTCTTTGTAATAGTAACTCGCCAGTAACATATTTGTCGCTGGGTCTAATTGGTCTAGGCTGTAGGGTGTTACTTCTAAGACCACTGGTAAACGTGTGTCCGACCAATGATGCTTGTATGCTTGATATCTCTGTAATTTTATATTGTTAATTATTTAAAAGTTTTTATTAAGCTTTTTAGGTCAATTTTAATGACACTGAAGTTGACACTAAAATTTTGATTTATTTAGTAATGACTTTGGTTAAATTGCACTGTACTTTCTTAAATATTGACCTTTTTAAAGATATAAGCTCATCTCGATGCTACACTCGTCAAGAGCTTTCATTTGAGTACCCACATTCATTTTTGATATATTTTTCATGTATACATATATATAAATATATAATATATATAAATATATGAAAAAATTGATGTGGGTACTCAGATGAAAGGTCTTGATGAGTGTAATGTCAAGATGAGCTTGTATCCTTAAAAATGTCAATAGTTCACAAGATACAATGCCATTTCTTAATTATTGACATTTTTCAAGATATAAGCACATCCCGATGTTACACTCATCAAGACTTTTCATTTGAGTACCCACATGCATTTTTGATATATTTTTCATATATACATATATATAAATATATGAAAATGAGTGTAACATCGGGATGAGCTTATATCCTTAAAAATGTTAATAGTTCACTATTATAATCGATAATAACATTAATTACAAATAATATACTCCAATCATTCATGTAAAATACTTAAATAAAAAATTTCATCATTTTTTTGCGGATCAGCTGTCACTTCACTCCTTTTTTTATGATTTATCAATAATAATTCGTTTTAGAGCAATTTTTTAAAACTGCTTTCTTTATATTTGTGTATTAAAATCATAAAAATAAGCAGAAATAAAATTGTATCGTATTCTTATCACAATTGAGCCATGTGTTTGATAATTAAATAACAATTATAATAGAAAACATAAAATAAGCAGTTAAAAAATATCCAACATTTTTAAAATAAAAAATTGGAAACATAAATTAAAAAAAAAATTTTATAAATAAATAAATCAGACATTTGTTAATCTTTAAAATTAATAAAAAATTAGCATGGAATTTTCTTGAAATTCTGTTTTTATATTTGAAATTAAAAAAAATAAAAACTTACAAGTATCTCTTTAGGTTTTTCAGCAAACTGATTTCGATATTTAAGTGCCTCAGTTAATAAATGAGCTCTGTGTTCCGAGCTAAATTTCATAGTATCAACTTTACGTTCTTTACGCATTGTAATACTAAATTCATGTAAACCAAGTTGACTTTTATTAGTAGGCTGTACATTTATAAAATCAGCATACTCCCATTTGTTAGTAACTTCTAAATTACTCGGATTGTACGTGGTAATACCCATGGATCCAATCGAGAAAATACGTTTGTACCTAGATTTAAAAAAAAAAAGAAGAAAAAAAAAACATTAGTCATAAAAGTAGGTGGTAATAAAAACAATGAGAAGTAAACTCACTTTCCCTTCCATGAGTGTTTGGTGACAAGGAAACATGCCACATCTTGATTATCCTTTATCGGCATCATTGTCTCATATCTTTAATGCTTTTAATATTGACAATTCTTCTCGATATTTTAACAACTAAGACAGTGAGTACACTTTGCATCTGTCAAGTTGCGAACCGACACGGTGATTAATATTATAACTTATAACTTATAATTTACACGAACATTCATTAACAATCTAATTCTCTTTATTTGTTATTAAATAATTATACTTTGCCAATTGACTGTTTTTATACTTAATGGATAAATAATTAGTTATTTTAATTTTACGTGTACTTTTGGTAAATTTTAGACAATTGATTTATTGTTAATGATAATTCACCGTGTAAATATCATTATGAATAAGCTCTTCAATTTTGTGGGAGCGGCCATGATGCTGATGGGTGTCGCAGATCCTAGTTGTCATCGGTCAGCTGTTTCGAGATGTCGTTACTTTTGTATTCTTATTAAAGTTTCTTTACCGATAAAAAATTATTTATTTTTAACCGCGAAATTTATATTCATGTAATTATGATCTATAATAAGTGAATAAGCAAAATTTTATGGTCCACGTATTTATAAGATAAGTATTTAGGCTGCATTCGAAAATACTCTATCTCTAGATACATAATTAACAAATTACCTTGTATCTCGAGAACTATTGACATTTTTAAAGATATAAGCTCATCCTGATGTTGTACTCATCAAGACCTTTCATTTGAGTACCCACATCAATTTTTCATATATTTATATATATATATATATATATGAAAAATATATCAAAAATTCATGTGGGTACTCAAATGAAAGCTCTTGACGAGTGTAACATCGGGATGAGCTTATATCTTTAAAAAGGTCAACAGTTATATCAAGAAAGTGCAGTGCAATTTAACATAATTAAGAAATTACCTTGTATCTTGAGAACTATTGACATTTTTAAAGATATAAGCTCACACCGATGTTAAACTCATCAAGACCTTTCATTTGAGTACCCACATCAATTTTTTATATATTTATATATATTATATATATGTATATATGAAAAATCTATCAAAAATCCATGTGGGTACTCAAATGAAAGCTCTTGATGAGTGTAACATCGAGATGAGCTTATATCTTAAAAAACGTCAATAATTAAAAAAAGTACAGTATAATTTAACAAAAGTAATTATTTAATAAAAAATTTTATTTATTTATAGTTTACAAGTCACGATAGTCACATAGTGACTGCAAGCTTGCTAGTTAAAATTAATTATATAAAAAAATTACTTTTATTTCAATAAAAATTCATTAAAAAATAAATTAGTACAAAAAAAAATATTTTAAAAAATCGTTTTTATAATTTTTTAAAATTTTTATCGAAAAAAAAAAAAAATTTTTAGCGGGAAAATAAAATTTCAAAGTTTCCGTAAAAACTCGTGAGCATTCGTTATTCTCCGGAGGAATGTCGAATGTATGTTTTGTGAGCTCCCACCAGCCGTAGGTAGAATGAAGAAAACCGCGATTAGTGTACCCGACATCGTTTTATTTCGTGTTCCGCCGTGGAATCGTCGGGGCAAGTCGTAGCTGAAGTCTGTCTCTGTCAGTCGGTCGCTAGTTTCGTCCGGGTATTGGATCTCTGTTCCTCAATGTAGCAAAATGGCTGCCAAACTACAATAATGAGTGTGACGTTGTTAACGTTTACCAATGTGTTATATTGTTTGTGTCGTTCTTCCTCACCCATATTTTGTGATTAATATATTACTGTGATAATAAGTAATAGTGACAGTGTTTCCCGTGTCAAGACTTTATTGTACTATTTCAAATAATCAGTCAATACTTTTCACCACGAGTAAGTCAAGGTGTTGTTTTTTTTTTTTTACATTTTTGTCCATCATTTTTTAGTTTTATTTTACTTTTTACGTGGCGCTCGCCTATCCGCAAATTCCTCAGCACAACATTTATCATTTTTAAATTAATAACCGAGATTTGACTAATTATTTGTCGCATTTTAGGTGGTGGGATCTGAAAAAAATTTTAAACTACCATTCAACATAATATAAGTAACTAATGTACGCACCAAACTTATTTATATTTACTTTAGGTGTAATGTAAATAACGTTTACCTTTTCTAATTCTTATCCTAGTCATCTAATCTCCATGTCTTCCGGGAAGTCGCGTGACTTCCTTAAAACTTTTTTTTTAAAAACAAATA
The DNA here is from genome assembly GCA_905319865.3 of Cotesia congregata. Classification (NCBI taxonomy): domain Eukaryota; kingdom Metazoa; phylum Arthropoda; class Insecta; order Hymenoptera; family Braconidae; genus Cotesia; species Cotesia congregata. The sequence continues at coordinate 964,615 of CAJNRD030001122.1, forward strand.
CTGCAATTTACAGTTTATTAATTTAAGTTATTTTTATCATCGTTGCCGAGTTGCTTTATTAATTCACCGCATATCAAATAGAAATTACAATTATTATTATCAATTGTAATTGCATCTAAAGAGTATTTACTTTGCATCGATTTTATTATATTTGTTTTAAATTTTATCAATTGGAGTATTTTTAATTAAACATTTAATAGTTTAACAAATAAATTATGGCAAAAAAAAAAATTAGAAAAAAAATTAACTTGTAGAAATTTAAAAAAATTAAAAATGCAATTTCTTAAAAATAAATTTTCGGAAAAAATTTGCTTGATGAAAATGACATTAAAGTTAGCGGTCACTTGACTATTTTTTAGTTGTTTTTTTAACAAATTTTATCCAGAAAATAATTTTAAAAAAAATTGTATTTTTAATTTTTTAAAATTTCTACATGTTAATTTTTTTTATAATTTATTTGTTAAAGAAATTATTAATATTATTAAATTAATTTTCATTAATTAAATTGTTATAAAAAAAATTACACATGTGAAAATTAATAAAAATTACTAGTGAAAATTTTTAGAAGCATTTTTTTATAAAAATTTTTAAAATTGACAGCTAACTTTAGTATCATCAAAAAATTGCTTAATTAATTTTGGAAAAGATTAAATTAAAATTTTATTCATTAAATATTGTTAAGATTGGTAAATGATTTATAGAAAATAAAAATGGAGTAAAAAAAAAAAATTTCAGAATTAAAATAAAAAACATGACTTGTAATAAAGATATTATCTGTCAAAAAATAACTATTTGCAAGGTAAAATGCTAGATTGCGAGTCTCTCGTGAGTATTTTATCAACAGAGTGGTATTTTAAGACAGATAATTTATTATGATAAAAAAAGCAACAGACTAGTAGTTTTAAATTAAAAAAAAATGTAAAGCTTTGAATTGAAAGTGAACATTTATATTTACTTACTTAAATTATTTGAGCCTTAAAAAAAATCCTTGACAATTTAAAATTATATTAATAGTTTGGTAAAATCTTGGCGAACAGAAAATAATCCTTGAGATGCAATTAAACAGATGGATTATAATTACCGCGTTACGCTAAAAAAAAAAAGTGATTAAATAAAACCCACACACGAAACTAGATCTCGTGTTTTATTATTCTTATTATTTAAATTATAATCTAATTTTAAATAAAACTAGTTCTGTGTTGTATAATTAAAATAGCTTTGTTACAAGTTTTGTTTAGACTGTCTTCATATATGATGTGTCATACTACGATCCATTGCTGTAAGAATAATTAGTAAATAATAGCACAGCATTGTATCAATTTATTGACTATTATCTATAATTTATATTTTATAAAATAGCTTTCATCATCAGATTATTAAATAATCTCTTTCAATTTAAATTATTAATTTGATTGATCATTTTTTAAAATTAAATAATTGCTCTTCATTAATTTTAAATTATTGCGTCGTTTAATCTCAAATTATTCAATTTTTTCATTATAAAATTACGGATCAATATTCAAGGAATGATTAATCTTAAATTGAAAATTATGGAATGAAAAATAAATTACCAAATTAAAAAAAATTAATTAATTAAAAATAGAAGATTGAAAAAAAATTTTTAATGTAAATTCTTCTCTATTATATCTCTTAAAAAAAAATTAATGTAGTTTTTTTACTAGTCACAAGTCATAAGTTAGATTTTTAGTGAATCACACATTCGAACTTATGAGTGGCATTCCTTCTTACAATGTTATTATTCATATGTAAAATAAATATAGAATTCTTGATGAAAATTTTTTCATTGAAGAACGTTTCGTTGAGCATGATCAAACCTCTTGAAACTAAATTATTAATTTTTTTTATAAAAATATTTAATTTTATTATTAAAATATTGAATGAATAAAAATTTAATAATATTATATATTTCATGTGAGTAACCAACAATAACATTTCCGTATAAAATTGTACACATTGTATTGTAATAACACAGATTGAAATCGAATAATCGATATTTAGAATTTTCACAGGTGGGTTGACGGAACAACAATGTAATAATTTGCAGAAATGAAATAATAGACATTTAAAAGAAAGTTATTTTGATATTAAATGTTAGAAAAATTATTTAAAAAATTTTAAAAAAAATTTCACATGTAAAAAAACTTAAAAAACTATAAGTGCAATTTTTTAGAAATATCTTTTTAGTTGTAATTTAATTAATAAAAAAAATCAAAAATTTTTAGACGTCTGCTAACTATAATAATAAAGTTAGTCGACATCTTTAATTTTTTGATTTTGCTTAATTTAATAAATTAGAACTAAAAATTATTTTTTACAAATTGCACTTATAGTTTTTCAATTTTTCTACAAATGAAATTTTTTTTTTGTAATTATTTTTTTATTCAAACAGTTGATATTTATTAAAGTTGTCTTGTAATAATTTATAAGTTAATGTTGCAGCTAAACTAAACATTTAGAATCTAGAATAGAATGCATTAAAGACATTTGTCGGGAAACGAGTGTATCCGTCGTGTTCATCACGAATTAACGTGGGGGGATTAAACACAGTCGGATAAATAATGTGAGAACAAGACATATATATTATCAGGTCGTGTACTGAAGAATAATCTCAAACTTGTCTTCCTTGGCACGGACAATATTAATTTTTTGTTCCATCTGCGGCAATTAAAATTTAAACATTTCTTACGAGTCAATTACGCTCACCCGTCAATACACGTCAGAATAATAAAAGAAATTAAATGGGCAAAATGTATAACTTTATTACAGTTAACATTTTTTTTTAATTGCTACCATATAATGTTATGGTTATATTTGTTTTACTTTATATTTTTATATAATTGCTGTTGTTATTTAAGAGAAGTATGTAACGAACAAAAGTCCTATCCTGGGAAATTGAGCAATTCCAGGCGAATGAAAGTCCTTGAAGTTGACTTACATACACTACAAACTTGGTTATTTGTATTTATATAAATAGTATATTGTATATAACATAAGTACGATAACAATCGCTAAAAATTAGAGCATCGATTCAATCCTCGTGTCTGCCCCTTTGGAAAAAAGTTGCGTGCGAATTCAGATAATTAGCGAATCACTAATTACGTGACTAACGGACGCCTTGCTCGAGTTACTTGATGTTGTTAGCGCTTTACTTATTATGTCCTGGAGGTGTATTAAAAATGTATATGCGTGTATATATAAAGATAGGAAGAAAGGAAGTGTACTGTCGACAAGTAACAGCTACGTAAAAGACTTCCGCACCGCTACTTCATTTCTCACATTCATTTGCATAATTTTATTTTTCTGTTTTAAAGATAGCCTTAAACTTTATTTTTAGCTACTGAGTTATTTCAAAAGTTAGTTCAAAAATACATTAAAATTTATTTTAGAATACAAAGTTTATTTTTTAAAAATTTTTGGCTCGAAATTTGGAAATTTTTTTTAATTTCTTACTATTTATTGGGAAATCTGTACTACGAAATCAGTAGAGGCATTGTAAAAGTATTCTATGAGATCACATCTTTCAGGAAATTGAGTCTAATCTAATCAATTACACGGTTAAATGTATTAAATTATAAACTTTCCATAATTCAGCCGGTCAAAGGAATAAAGGTCGTGAGTTCTGAAATCAATATTGGTTACTTTTAGGAAGTGGATAATAAATTGGTCATTTATTAATATTTTCAATGCATCATTTATTATAATTTTTAATGAATCAAATCAGAGAAATCTAAATTTATTAATTATAAAAAATAAAAATTTTGGTTTATTAAATAATGACTTTTGTTAAATTGCACTGTACTTTCTTAAATATTTACGTTTTTAAAGATATAAGCTCATATTGATGTTACACTGATCAAGAGCTTTCATTTGAGTACCTACATGCATTTTTGATATATTTTTCATATATACATATATGTAATATATATAAATATATAAAATATATGAAAAATTGATGTGGGTACTCAAATGAAAGGTCTTGATGAGTGTAACATCGGGATGAGCTTATATCTTTAAAAATGTCAATAGTTCACGAAGTACACGGTCATTTATCTAGAGATAGAGCATTTTCGAATGCAGCCTAAATACTTATAATAAATTGACTATCAGTGGGAATGATATGAAACCTAAAAAAGGCACAAATTCAAATCAAGATCTTTCCAATGACAATAATATAAAATCATATTAGTCTAATTTTGAACCACAAATATAGTAACAGAGGTAAAAAAATTTTTCAAAACTTTAATTTCACCAAATACTAGCAGATTCAATTAATAATATTAAATATAATTATAATGACTTTCAAAATTTAATCACCAACACTAAAAATAAATTTTTTTTGAGAAAAAAAAAAACTTAGATAATTTTTAAATACTTAATATAAAACTCGATTGTGAAAATTTTCCAACTATGCATTTGATAATGGCATAACTATAAACACTTTCATAAAATAAATAATAATGTTATTAATTTAATTTTTTTTTTTTCAGGGAATAACGTAACCGGAAAAAAATGGCATGTGAATCGAGGAACTAGGTAAATTATATAATTATTTAAATATAATAAATAACAAAAAATAATTGAATATTGCAAAGTGAAGAATAAAGAGTATCCAATAAAGCAAAGTATATAATATGAGGTTGTGATACTTATGATGTGATGAATGATGGCGATGATGATTAAAAGCAATGCATATAATGCTTTCACTGTTTTACTAATTTTACTTGAGATGTATAATGTCGGTACGGCGTAAATACATCCATGTAGATAGTGTACGTGTGTATTTAATATACCAACACATTTAAAGTGGGCGCCATCAAGCACCCATTTTCCATTCCATTCCATTCCGCCTACTTTTCATGCCCGGGAGCAGCTACCAAAGCGGCTTTCTGAGACTAGTTGACATGAAAAAAGAAACTCTGAGGAGATGACATATATGCTTAAGGCCATACACTTGAATCACTTAGCTACTACTTAATATTACGCTTTTCCAGATTACGGAAGATATAAAATCATAGAGCCTCCTTAGTTGTTGCATTGTGTGCTTGAAAAAGTGGGGTCAGCATTGCGATACAAATATCACCGTCAGCATTTATTATTCCTTAGTCACGTCACAGTTTACTTATACCATAAACTATAACATACTGCTTTGCTTCACTTTGCTATAACAGACTGCTACACTTAACTAGTAAAAGTACACATGGAAAAAAAGTGTGACTATTATAACGATCTAAATTGCTGCTAAAATTACTCTCTAGTCTCCTCTCTGTGCTATGCATGCAGGAAATTGCCCAAATAGTTCGGTACTGAGAGGAAATTTAAATTTTCACCGTGTATGTTCTACATGCCAATTAACTGCTAAATTCTCTAAGCGTACTAGTTTAAATTTTAATTTTACACTAATGGAAAAAATTTGTTTTAGAAAGGAGTAATTTTTAAATTATTGCTTTGATTAGTTGGTCGTTTAATTTTAATTGTAGTTTTCTTAAAAAAAGAAATCTTAAGTTCATTATTTTATTTTATTTAAATGAACAAACATTAATAATTACAATGTTTAATACATTAAAATTTTATGATGTATAAAAAGATGACGTAGCTAGTATAATAATTATTATAATGGAGTTAGCCGACATTTTAGATTTTTTAATTTATTAAATTAGAACTAAAAAATATTTTTAAAAAATTGCACTTATAGTTTTTGAACTTTTTTATATTTAAAAAATTTCTTTTTATTTTATTTTATTTTTTTTTTTTAATTTGTTTAAAGTCGCATAAACTACTAAGGTCATGAGCGACTACGGTAGGGGGTAAACTTTTGAGATTGGAACTCGTTTGTATTTCTTGGTCAAATGCTTTGATAGCAAGGGCCGGATCCGATAGGCTACTGCGCGCCTATTTTATTAAAAATTTTTAAAGTTATCTTAAAATTTCTTCATAACCTAATTCAAAATTTTATGGTGTAATTTTTTTTTTTTTTAAATTTCAATCAAAAATTAGACAATCCATTTTTTTGTCTAATATAAAAATCATTTTTTATTATTACAAAAATATAATTCCTAAAACTGTGATTGAATAAGACTAACAGTACAATAAAAAACTGTTATTTAAATAATAAAAATTTCTGTATTAAATCTAATTGACTTCTAGGTACTTTCTTAACTTCAAAAGTTACCTTCATACTTTTCACCATAATTACAATAATCATAAAAACTTCATTATTTGTAGGTACTATTTGTTCCCCATTTATAACCAATCATTAGAAATTTTTAGTGTTAGTAAAAATAACAATACAGAATACGCTAAAAATAAAAATTCTCAGATCTTTCTCTTTTTCTTAAATAAAAAATTGCATTCGTAAGTTCATAAGTGGTCTTCTCCATTTCTATTTCTATGAAAGCAGCATTTCTCATTGTCTATTGTTTGGCGCAATTACTATAAACTTTTGTCCTTTTTTGTATCGATTGCTGATTAGTTGTTTAAGAAAATGACAGACAATCCATCACAATAGAAATAAGTGATACCTATCACTGAAAATAACATCTTGATTATTAATATCAATATTGAGGACGTGAAAATGATATGGTTGAGGGTAAACACATGTAACGTATGTAAGTGACCATTTAATTTACAATTATTGTAGCAAGTATATTAACTTAAAGCATGTCTGTCGTTGTCCTGCGTGTCTTTAACTCGATTTAAGACTATATATAAATATAATACTACATACTCTTACTCTGTAAAGAGTAATGTAATATAACTTTTGTATTATCCACGAGCGTTCACCAGAACGACGGTGAGACCGCCATGCCCGCTTGCACACCTAACTGAATACTTGCGAATACTTGTGACGTGCTGATTACTACGTTTCTTTCTCATTTTTCTGTAACGTCACTTTTAAAACGTTTACTTTTTTTATCTCCAAACCGTCAAGTTAACTACAAGTTCTTTAATTTTCTCCACGTGTAGAGATTTTACGCTATTTTTAATTAAACGAGGCAAATTTAATTATTTGGAAATACTTGTTGTTCTCTGTAATTAAATTAATCATTTTCTTTTTTTTTTTTTTTGTTATTACACTTATGTAACTTTTTTTTAATGAAAGTTTTAAGACATAAAATAGAGAGTTGATACCTTACATATTAATTATTATCATATTTACTTAAATATTATTGCGAACTCTATTTTTAAATTACAATTTTTTATTCATTTCATTTTTTATAATTTATTTGATTAATTTGGAAGAAATCAACTTATAAAAACAATTACAAGAGTTATTAATAAAATTGAAAGGAAGTAATTCATAATTACACACCTCAAAAAGTCTAAAAATTTTGCTTTCGTAGAATCAAGCAGTTATTTGTTAAAAAAATTTAATTGACCAATTTTACACTACCGAAAAATTGGTAAAAATAAAGAATTTAATTAGGAAAATTTTTACCTAAAGGTCAATTGGTCTACAGTTGAAGTGTAGGAATGCAACCGTGATTAGATTATTAGACTCGAAGGTTTTTATTGATAAATCTGAATTTTTTTTCTACATAAAATTTGAACTTTTGTTTTAATTTAAAAGTTATTAATTTTGATTTTTAAATAGTTGTAGGAAAAATATTAGCTTTTCAGGGAATTTATTAAATTTTTAAAAATTATAACGACGTTCTAATTAGCAAATTGTCTAACTCTATTTTAGAGAATCTTCTATTTGTAAGAAAAAAAGAATTAGTTCAAAATTTATTATCACTTTAAAAAACCATTTAATATCATTAATATCTAATAGAGATATGATATTTAGGTCTGAATTATTATAATAATTCATAATTGGATTATTGTTACATCAAAATGTTAAAAAATCACCCTTTAAAAAATAAGGAGAGACAAATTGCTAATTAAACCGTCGATAATATGATTTCTTCTAATCAAATCATCTTGAAGAATTTTTTTGTCTTGAAAGTAGAAAAATTCTTGAATTAAGTAAAATAAATTTTTGGCTTCAAGAGAATTTTTTCTCTTGAATCAAATTAATTTTTTTTTTATCAGCAAATTTTAAAATTGTCTATCCTAATTTTTCGTTGAAAAAAAATCTTAAATAATTATTTAATAATTTTTTTCTGAAAACAGAACCAAAATTTACGAAAAAATTGATTAAACTCAGAAATTAATTAAAAAATACAATTTACAATTACTTAATAAAATAATTTGGATGCAACATATAAAAAACGGTTAATATCAGTCAATTACGCGTAAAGCGTACCATATATAAAATTAAATAGATAAAAGTATGTGTTTACTCAGGAATAAAAACAGCAATCTCAGTAGAGTATTATGTATTAAGTGTAACGAGTCCTTGCACTCTCTTCACGTTGATTGGTGTGTTCATTACACTCTTATGTACACTGCACATCATCATAACGCCTCGGTTGATAACCTTCACTGATCGTTAGAGAATTTAACAACATGCTGGTTGTATTATGTTATGCACTACACATTCACTGATAAAAAAAATCGTTATACTCCGCAGGCTTGTTTAATTCAATAAATTACATCCATCTCAATATTACTTTTATTTATTCACCGGATACGCTTTTCTGATTAATTAGCGAAGAGAGTTTCCGGCGGGTAATTTATACCATACCTGAAAAATTCATTTACTATCTCCATTAAGTTTTATTTTTTTTTTTTTTTATCAATTCTATCCAACAAGACAGTTAATTTTCTCATAATAAAATTTCTTTGTCATTTGTTTTCTGTTATTATGATCCACAATAAATTTATCGACATAAAAATGTGCATTTCAAGCCGGGGTTTTTTATTACCATCCAAGAAAATAGTTTTATAACAAACAGAAGTAAAGTATAAAAAAGATAGATGATACTTTAATGTAAATACTTTCACTTGCATTATTCAGCAAAGCTCGCAAAAAATCTAGACTATTCTTTTCATAGCACTCTATCGTGGATTGTCTCGCAAGTACATATACATTTGTTACATGTTATATTGTTATTATTATTATTTATTATACATATACTTAGTTTAGTAGCTAGCGGCATGTGTAGTAGCTGTCAGCTATCAGCTACAAAAGTAAAAAATCTAAATGTTGGTTGGTATAAATATTCTGTTTTGTCTGGACTGGCAACAGATGGAAAACGCTAGGTCATGGTACAGTTAATGTTTTACTGTTAAATATGCACACTATTTATATTACCCGTCTTGGTCTCATCTCCGACTCTACTTAGCTTGTATACAAGCTTTAGTTATTCTAACTGATGAATGACAGTGCCTTGATATTAATACGCCGTATGCCATTATATTATTACATGGGAAGAGAGTCGTTAAAAAGTTGTTATACATATGTATACTATCTTCAGATTTTATTATTATATTATACTTTTTTTTACAAGTTAATGAAAGAGTTAAGAAATTACTGACATCAAGATATCATCATTGAGACAGACCCTTTGCGTGTTGAGAGTAATGATAGGCGGTGCATCTTACCTACCTACACTTGGTAATTTAGCTTTTAATATGATAATGTCCTGTATAATGAGTAAATCTGTCAATTAAAATCACCGAACTGAAGAAGCTTTATTGTTTTTTTGTTAATAAATTGTTTTACAGTCGTGTCACAGATATTAATTAACCGCTCTAGAGATTTAATTCATTAATATCAATAACAAGGTTTTGATTTTTTTTTTTTGTATAATTTTGCTTTATTAAATAATGACTTTTAAATTGCACTTATGTTATTTCAATTTAAAAAGTTTCTTTTGAAATGAATATAATAGAATTTTTGCTCAAAATTTATTACATAAATTTATAATCTTTACAAATTTTTAAATAAAATTCTAAAAAATTTGTTAAATTATGAAAAAAATAATACTTAAAAAATTTTATGTGTCCCATTAGGAGCACTAAAAATAAAAATGAAATAAATATTCATAGTTAAATAATTGTACATTGTTCTGAGATAATAACCGCAGAAAAATTTTTTATTAACACGGAAACGAGCTGATGCCAAGTAACTTGGTACTTAGTGTTTTGTTAATAAATTACAACTTTTTTCAAGGTTCTCTGTTAATTACCACACATATTAGTTAACACACTAAATATCAAATTAACATACTTAGCACTTGAAATATTTCTTCCAGAGAGCCTCAATTTGAATAATTTAAAAAATATTCTCATTCAAATTTAAAGTGATAGATTATTCTAAATAAAAAATTACAACTACAGAAGCATTAAAAAAATATATTTTGTAAGAATTATAATTTTAATTGAATAAATAAATAAAAATGAACTATGGGTGAAAAAATGATGTATCCCCTCGTTTAAATTGTAAATTGTAAATAATTAATAACAAACAAGATACCGCGTACGCGTGTTAATGTCAGGAGAGGAAGATCGTGAAAGATTAGTGATTCATAATCGCTATACGCAATTGCATCACAAGGTCACGCTTAATAGCATTTAACAGGTGAATACCACAAATAATTATATTTAATAATGTACCAAGTGCTATTTAAATTATCTCCGGTTATTATTGTATGCATCTATCTACGCATATATTTCCTTCACATCTATTCTGACTGCTAGGCTATTCTTATTGCGTACACTAACATTTGATCATTTATTTTTATTGTTTATCTCAAAATGCACGTCATAAAATCTGAAGATTAAAATAATAAAAAACTGATTTATTTTATTGCCGTCATATAGCTTCTGTAATTTTTTAATATTAAAGAACAAGGCGTAATTTTATTTGGATTCAAATGCATTCAATTATGACCATGAGTTTCATTTTAACCTTGATTATCAAATGTTGATATCATTTGAATTGAGTTTAACTAAATTGCGAGTTTGTTCATATAATAATCTATATTATTACGAGAATGAGCAAAATTTTAACAAACATTCAATTTATTATGATAAATATTTGGGCTGCATTTGAAAATGCTATATCTCTAGATACATAATTAAGAAATGACCTTGTATTTCGTGAACTATTGACATTTTTGAAGATATAAGCTCATCCCGATATTACACTCATCAAGACCTTTCATTTGAATACCCACATCAATTTTTCATATATTTATATATTTGATATATATTTATATATGAAAAATATATCAAAAATGCATGTTGGTACTCAAATAAAAGCTCTTGATGAGTGCAAGATCGAAATGAGTTTATATCTTTAAAAATGTCAATAGTTAAGAAATGACCTTGTATCTTGTGAACTATTGACATTTTTAAAGATATAAGCTCATCCCGATGTTACACTCATCAAGACCTTTCATTTGAGTACCTACATCAATTTTTCATATTTTTATATATATTATATATTATATATATGTATATATGTATATATGAAAAATATATCAAAAATGCATGTGGGTATTCAAATGAAAGCTCTCGATGAGTTTTACATCAGGATGAGCTTATATTTTTAAAAACGTCAATATTTAAGAAAGTACACTGCAATTTATCAAGTCACTATTTAATAAAGCAAAATTTTATTTATTTATAGTTCACAAGTCACGGCAGTTACATAGTGACTGCAAGGTTGCTTATATATTAATTAAAGCTCGATTATATTATTATTCTCAAATATAAATATGTATTATGTATATTTACACAGTGATGGAAAATTATAATAAGTATTCAAATGCAGTCGATGCAATTTGATGAAAGTTTATGCATAGTTATTATTTTTGTACATAAGATATTATCACAACATTGGAATGCGATTTTACTCTTTAATAATTAATACGAATTGAATAATTTTTTTTTTTAATTAAAAATTTTATTCTAATCCAATTTACTATAAAATTTTTCAACAAACAAGTCTTAACTCTTTGGTATTTTGTCGACAGTGCCAAAGTAATAAATAATTCGATTTCCTTTATCAGCATACGAATGAAGCAAACTTTAAATTTACAGTTGCAATCGTAAATCATTCAAAAGTTACGGATACTATTGTGTGAGCCATTGAATAATTTATACACCATAAGTGCTGTTGACACGTGTTTTTGTGGTTTATTATTCTTCTTCTTCTTCTCCATCCTCTCTTTTTTTATATTATTCTTTAGTGTCAAAACTTTGGTAAAGTATCTTACCAAAGTCGTAAATATTTTAAACCTTTGCATGGCTTTAATATAATACACGCGTCTCATTCCTAAGTCCTAAAAATAGACAGTTATATTTTTAATTTACCAAATTTAAAGTCTAGCTATGTAGCGCTTTAAATTCCATTACGTAAATAATATATTCATGATAATGATAATATAATCAGTCGCGCGTGTGCTTGTATAAAATATTGCACTTTATTGTCATAAACGACAGCCAAGGATAAACTACATTTGAATTATTCAATATTAATTTCTCTTAACAGATTTGTTGATATATTATCCATTTTGTTTTAGATTTCAATTGGTATTTAATAATTAATTATTATTTCAGTTGTCGTATCAATAAAAATATTATTTCCACAGCCAATATTTATTTTATTTCATTGCTTTAAAATTAATAAATATTTATTGATGTAAAAAAATATTTTACATTTATTCTGACGTTTTAAAGAATTTTTTAAATAAATAACATTTTTTTTTTTGCAACTTGTGGTAGAATAAGATTTATTTTATTGAAAAATAATCATTCATAATTTTTTTGAATGTGAAAAAATTCAATAATTGATAGAAAAATCTCCATCAATTTTTTTCTAATAAAAAAAAATAAAGCAAAGAATTTTACAAATATTTTTTAGAATTGGTTGAATTTTTTAAATTATTATTTTTTGCTATTTTGAGAGATAAATTTTCTTTGTCGGCATTTGTGATGTTCTACTAATTGCCACTGGTTTATTATTAGTAATCTGTCTGTTTCCTCCGGACATGGATAGTATTCTCTAATTATCGATAACGATAACAATGAATAAACAGTAGCTAATACATTGTGTCAAGATTAAGTAATCTAATGTAATATACAAACGCATCAAATCTAAAGCCGTCAAGACCACCTGCCTTAGCCTTATCTCAAGTGTGTGCATTATCTCAAAAGTACTTTTTTAACTGTTATTATTATTTGGTATATGTTGAAAAAAATAAATTACGAAAGATTTTTAATTAATTCGTGTGTAAAACGGTGGCTGATAATTACTTTTTATTTTATAATTTTTTAATTAGTATTTAAATTAAGTATTTATTAAACCCATGGCCGCTCCCACTTCCGGAATAGTTATTGTAAATCAACGCCCGGTTTTCGGGAATATAAGCTGAATTTTTAAGTTTTTTCGAGTTCTTTGACTCCGCAGAATTGTAAATTAAATATTAATATTTTAAAAAGAAAAAAATCGACGGTCTAATTAGCAATTGGTCTAACTCTTTATTTAGTAGGAAGTGATTTTTTTATATTTTTATGTAGCATAGATATAAAATGGTTTTATAAAATGATAATAAATTTTAAACTAATTCTTTCTTCCTACAAATGGAGAATTTGCATTTAATTGATAGTAAGATATAGCCTAAAAAATTACATTGAGCAACGGGTAAGAGTAAAGTCAGTGGACTATTAGACAATTTGCTAATTAGAACGTCGAAATATGAAATTATGATTTTTTAGTATTGCTGCATTTCTTATAACCTTTAAATTTTTATTTCAAGTAATTTTTCTTAAAAATATTTATATTCAAGTATTTTCTTTTTATAAATCAAATTTTTTATCAATTTGGCGCGCAAACTTTTTTTTAATAAGAAAAATTCTTAAAATTGTCAAATACTGTGTTTTGAAATTGGGCAGCCAAATAGCTTGATATGGCCATATATATAACCAGATCAGGCTATACATAAGAATCCACCATCTATGACATCAGAAAATTTTTTCACGGGTTTTTTTTCTTAAAATAATAATAAAATATTCATTCTGTCAATAGAATATAAACCAGGCTTACTTTTCCATTTTATCATATTAATACCAATAAACTCTATTATATAAAATTTCTTATAAAATACGGAAATGGGCTGGTCCCTCTTAAAATAGGCGGGAGACTTTGTCGGTCTATTATATTATACCTTTAACAATTTATTTTTATTTATTATTTTCCAAGTTGATAAAAATCTGGAATTTTAGGAATAAAATTCTAATCGACTAAAGAAATAAAAAATATTTTTTGGTTACGACATATCACCGTCGAAATAGGTCAAAGTCACTCACCATATGTACAACTTACAACTTACAACGACATCGTGTTACGGTATATTTTATTTTGAATAAAAACATGTTTCTCTACAAAAATTTCGGATTTAAATATAAAAAAAAAATGCATAAATTTATCAATGAAACTTTTAAAATTTAATCTAGCTTTCTATTAACAAAAAATAAATCTTATTTATTATCTTTTAAGTAGTATTGACAGCGGTTTAATATAATATCATTTTTTCTCCATGTTAAGGTGCATTGAAACAATAGGTACTTGGATTAACACGCGCTTATATTATAAATTATAAATTATATTATATGATATTAATATATGTGTATTGTATAGTCATAAGTTATAATGCTGATTAAATAGAAGAGTAATATGAGACATTCGTGATGCATTCATACAGTGGATAGAGTAATATATAAGCTTATATAGTCTCTGCATTGAATTATTACTCACCCACTTAGAAGCTTACAGGCAAGCGTCTTGTCACCCGAGAAAAGGATCATCACCCACCCACTCACTTGCATAAACTAGCTCTCTTATTATTTAAATATCCTCACCGCCTTTACGCATAAATTCTTATCATATCAACCTTCAATACTATACCGGCTTTTATTTATAATGCATCTCTTTGTACTCAATAAAAAATTCACTTATTTATGAGGAAATTCTGGAACAAGGAAGAGTCTTGTTTGTTAAGTTGTTTATTTTATTTAAGTCTCTCCAGTGATTTTTTAAGAGTTTTTTTTTTTATTTATGAATTTCTTGATACACTAAAAAATTTTGCGTCGAAAAATTTTGTGTTAAAAATTTTTATGTTTAATATTTAATACTTTTTTTGTGTTGATTTAATGGAATAAATGTTAAATTTACTCATAAAAGTTTAAAATATCTAATACAAAAATTTTTAACACTGTTTTTTTTAACGCAATAACGCAAAATTTTTTACTGTGTAATTGTACATCGATACTCGTAAAAAAATGGCCATATATAGCCTGCTTTATTGATATATGATCATATTAGACTATATATCGAAATAAAAAATGATTTATTATATTTTCTTTTTAAAAAACTGTAGGTTAATTAAAATGTAATAATAATAATTGGTTTAGTAATTATTTGAGCTAAAAAAAACTCTTTAAAGGAGTGAAAAAAATTTTTTTTATTTTATAACTTAATATTCTAAACTTAGCTTTCTGTTTGCGAGAAGATTTAGCGACAATGCGCCACCTGTCGGGGATTTTTAAAACTACTCTTGATCAAAAAGTTATATATGGAGAAAATAATTTTAAAAACACATTTTTAAAATTTTTATCATGAAAAAAAATTGAAATAATTTTGATAAAAAAATAAAAAATTATTTTTTTTTTAATTTTTGACCTAATTTTAAAACTTAATATATTTATTTCAGCCTACTTTTATAAAAATGTTGAATCTGATAGTTAACAAAATGCTTTTCCTGTATTTTCCAGGTCAATAGCCGCGGCCTAATTAAAATAATCAGCAGCAGTAATGCCAACTTATCACAATGCGGGTGCTAGTTACCCAAACTTATCAGCGCTAGCTCGTCAGGGTAAAATAGACGGGAACCAGAATCACCATCACCACACAATACCCTCAAATGTAACAGCTCATTCGTTTTTGCAAAACGCCCTCCAATCGATGCAATCGATCCAATCAATTCACCACTCGATTCCTTCGATCCAGTCTAATTACAGCGGCCCGAACATGCAGCCGCATCCAGTGTCGCCGATAATGACAACAACACACTCCAGTAGTATTGTTACCACTCAAAATGTTGTTGTACCCTCTCCCACCCATGTGAGTAATCCTGTCTCACCTTCCCCGGTCATCCTTACACCCAATAATCCCACCGTCAATCCAACATCTAATAATGCCTTATCAATCAGCACGAGACACGAAGTTAAACTTAATGCTATGCCGTAAGTTATTCTATTTATTTATTTATTATTTATTCAATACTTTAGATAAGACATCCTTTTTTTAATATTCCATCATTGAGAAAGTGAGGAAATTAAATCATTGACATTTTACTTTTATAAATATTTTACTTTAATGCTAATTCTTATCTATCATAGTTTATACCATTTGTTATTTTAATTTACATTAGTTGAAGACATCATTCATGACTAAGTTTTTTAAAATAGAATTTATTTTTTTCTTTTATCTAATTTTTCCACTATTTACTTTCTTTTCCAATTTTTAAGCGTAAAAATTAAACAAAAAATAAATATTTAAACTCACTGAGCTAATTTTTAAAATTATGAAAATTACTTTCTAGAAAATTTCTCTGTTATTTTCGAATTTCTCTTAACTAAAACCAAAAAAAAAATTGAATTGCACTGTACTTTATTAAATATTAAACTTTTTAGAGATATAAGCTCACCCCGATATTACACTCATTAAGAGCTTTCATTTGAGTACCCACATGCATTTTTGATATATTTTTCAAATATATATATATATATATATATATATATAAAATTGATGTGGGTACTCAAATGAAAGGTCTCGATGAGTGTAACATCGGGATGAGCTTATATCTTTAAAAATGTCAATAGTTCACAAGATAAAAGGTCATTTCTTAATTATGAATCTCTAATTATGATTTTCAAAATTTTTATTTGGAAATTACATCTAAAAATTTCTAGTAAAAATATTATTTGAACAATTAAACTAACTATTGATTAAAATTCCAGATGGTTTCATGGAAAAATTTCACGAGAGACCGCAGAAAGTCTGTTGCGACCCCGTGAAGATGGTCTGTTTCTAGTCAGAGAGTCGACAAACTTCCCCGGTGACTACACACTGTGTGTATCATACGCGGGACGAGTCCAGCACTACCGAGTGAAATACAAAAACAACCAGCTGACAATTGATGACGAGGTGTTCTTCGAAAACCTGGCTCTGCTGGTCGAGCATTACGAGGAGGATGCCGATGGTCTGTGTACTCAACTGACAAAACCATTGCCGAAGCAAGGCAAACAAGATTTTTGTGTCGATCCGAAGGCCTTCGTTGAGGCCGGATGGGTCATACAGACACACGAGCTTGAATTACGCGAGTGCATCGGCAAGGGGGAGTTCGGTGACGTGCTGTTGGGCGTTTATCGCGGCGAACGCGTCGCCGTTAAAATGCTTAAAGACAACAGTGAAGCTGCGCAAAGATTCTTGGCCGAGGCTAGTCTTATGACTTCACTTATCCACGATAATTTGGTCAAACTTCTTGGCCTTGTGTTTAACAATCAACATATGTACCTGGTTACTGAGTATATGAGCAAGGGATCACTCGTCGATTATCTCAGGTCGAGAGGCCGGTTGCACGTTACCAAAAAAGATCAAATTAATTTTGCCTAGTAAGTCTTTTTTTTTTTTATTTAATTATTATATCAGCTTAATTTAAAAAAAATTTTTAATTAGTTCCTGTTTTATTTTTTTCCCTTTGATGTAAACTTTATCTGACAAGATTAACCAATCTACTATGTTATTCTTTCTGTTTTATTATTAGTGATACGTGCGCTGGGATGGCTTATCTTGAATCTCGACACGTTGTACATCGTGATTTAGCAGCAAGAAATGTTCTTGTTGCTGAAGATAATTCAGCTAAAGTATCAGACTTTGGTTTGGCACGTGACGAAAACTTTTCACTTGACGGTGGTAAATTACCTATCAAATGGACTGCACCTGAGGCTCTAAAACAAAATGTAATATTTTTATTTATTATATTGTTCTTACAATCATTATCACTACTTTCACTGCTAATTTCACTTTTTTAAAAATGAATTCATTTTGATATATTTTTCATATATACATATATATAATATATATTTTAAAGATATAAGCTCATCCTGATGTTACACTCATCGAGACTTTTCATTTGAGTACCCACATGCATTTTTGATATATTTTTCATATATACATATATAAAAATATATGAAATATATAAAATATATGAAAAAATCATGTGGGTATTCAAACGAAAGGTCTTGATGAGTGTAACATCGGGATGAACTTATATCTTTAAAAATGTCAATAGTTCTCGAGATACAAAGTAATTTCTTAATTACATATAGATTTATTTTTTATAAAAACATATATTAATTTCATAATTACACGATAATAACATTTATTATCATTTTTTTTATCTTTTACAGAAATTCTCAAACAAATCAGACATGTGGAGTTTCGGAATTTTACTCTGGGAAATTTACTCCTTCGGAAGAGTACCATATCCGAGAATAGTAAGTGTAATTAAAAAATTGGCAATAGTAATTAAGATAAGAGAGCATTAAAATCTAAAATAAATAATATATTTCAGCCATTGGCGGACGTTGTAAAATGTGTAGAAAAAGGATATAAAATGGAACCACCGGATGGATGTCCGTCTGAAGTTTACGACATCATGAAACAGGTATGCCTTATATATAAATATAAAATTTTTCTAAAACACTAGTGTTGTAAAGCTTTAAAAAAATAGCCTACACTTTACTATAAGTAATGTCCGTAAGAATACAAAGTGGCTATAAATTCCGGTATTTTTGTTTTCATGTAAAATAAACAAAAAGGCATGGGATTTACAACCGGAGAAGAGACCAACGTTCCACGACATAAAGGTCAAACTCGGTTTTCTTAAGGCTGAGTACACCAAATATCCGAATTAATCAACTTATTAAATGCATGTAAGAAAGTCTTTAGATTTTTTAATCGTTAAAAAACTCACCTGGTCTAAATTATTCGTTCAAATTTTAAAAATATACAAATAAAAATATATATTATATTAGTTATAATACTCGTTAAATAATACTAATTACAGAAAATGGGTTCATGATAATTGTCTTGATGTCTTGATATTTTTTTTTCTTGAGTAAATTGGAGGATTTAATTTTTTTACGACAGTATACGTCACCAATTGCTACCTATCAATTGTGCCTTCGTTCAAATAGATATTCTTACAAAAAATTTAAAAAGTATAAAAGCAAAAAAACATATTAATTAATTAATTAATTAATTAAATTCACGACCCTGAATTCATGCTCATTGAAGTAGCAATAATCGTCTCTCTGTTTACGTCGCTAATGACTGACTGAGTACGAAGGATAAATCTCACTATCTATAATCCCATTTCAACTTAATGATACAAATAATATATCGTCCGTTTAATTATCAAGTATAAAAACAAATTATTTAAAATAGAGAAAATTTATCATTGATAAATGTAGAGAAAAAAAAAAAAGTAACTTATATATCTCAACCTTTTATCCTTTTTTTATTACATAAAATATCAGCGCACAAGACTGGTTAATAATTGTACTTTATAATTTTTTATCAATTATATAAGAGCCCATTGTTCGATCTTTTGAATCATTTTTTTTAAATGTTGGAAAGATATTAATTTACTGCCTTTTTTTTTTTTTTTTATTTAAATAATAACAAATTAACAAAAATTTATTTTAAATAATATATAACAAAAAAAATATTCTGACTTTAAAAAGAATTAAAAATGATCCATATTATTTTTTTAATTCAAAATTGATAAAAAATTTACTGCCTTTTTTTTTAATTTAAATGGTAAAAAATGAAGATTTTTTATACTTAATTATATTTATTTATTTTAAATAATATATAACAAAAAAAAATGTTCTTTGAAAAGAATTAAAAATGGTTTTTTTTTTTTTTAATTTAAAATTGACAAAAAATTGAAAGAAATTTAGTAAAAAAAAGTAGATTGATATCTTCCAATAAATTTAACTAATTTTTTCAAAAAACTCTAAAAATCCGTACTTAAAAAAAATAAAATTTGTTGTTGATTTAATTTTAATAAATAATTGATAAAGTATATATTTTTTTAAACAAACAAAAAAAAGTAACCCATGGTTATTGTTATTCTTAGAATTTTATTTTTAAAAATTCCTAAATAAAATTTAACAAAGTATTAATTTATTTGAAAATCTTTGAAATAATTAGTAGTGTAAGAAAATATTTAATAATTAAACTTTTTAACTTATCAGTAACTTCCATATTTTTAATTATTTACAAAATTGCTGTATAAGTATTTGAATAAATACCGGCACAAATGAAGTAGCTGCGTCTACTGAATTTCGATACTAATTAATTATAAATTAATTATTAACTAATAAATAAAAAAAATAATCTTTTAATTTAAATTCCGGTAAAAAAATTATGCAGTACTTTATTAAGTTTTCTTTATTATTTATCAAAGATTTATCGTAAGTAAGATAATTTTTAAGATAAACTATTAAATTATTGAATAATTGTCTCGTATAATAATAATAATAATAATAATAATAATAATAATTATAGTTATTAATTGAAATTATT
The DNA here is from genome assembly GCA_905319865.3 of Cotesia congregata. Taxonomy (NCBI): domain Eukaryota; kingdom Metazoa; phylum Arthropoda; class Insecta; order Hymenoptera; family Braconidae; genus Cotesia; species Cotesia congregata. The sequence goes on from CAJNRD030001122.1 coordinate 985,184, forward strand.
TAAACTTATACTATTTTGGATAAACAATTATTAGTAGTGTAAATTTAAATTGTAAATAAATATTGTAAATATTATTATTAATATTAGTAATATTAATATGTATGAAATTTAATTATAATTAATTAAATAAGTAGAAATTTAATCGTTTAAAAAAATAATAAGTATACATATTTATAAATTTTTTTAAGTTAATATAAATTAAATTTAAATAACAGACATGCCAGTCTGATTTAAATTTTTGGTAATGCACTAATTAAGACACTTGCTTGGTAATTTCCGACTAATATTTTATTGAAGGCAGCTGTAAGTTAATAATGAGGTTTTTTTTTAATAATTTCAATTAAATAAAGATAAAGATCGCGAGTTTACGATGACGGAGACTTGAATTGTGTAAAAAATTGAAATTTATCAATTTAAAGGACTCTGTGTTATTGCAATTGAAATTTGAGTATTTAATATATTATTATATATGAAAATATTTAAATAATAAATTTAGGATTATAAAAACGAGTAATTAATATTTATACTTTGATATTATTGATAATATTTATGATTTTTATTGTTAAATTATTGACTAGACTGTGTCAGAAATTTACTTTTGTAATAAAAAAAAAAAAGATAAAAAATATATACGCAGTCTTCGAAAAAAGCTTAATTAGTGATTACTACTTTTGCATCATTGCTATTACATGGAAAACATTTTTAACCCTTGGTATGAATGAAATGATTTTTATAAGTGATTAATTAAAAAAAAAAAATTTTTTTTATTTTTAAATTAAATATGTAAATAATTTTTAATTGTAAATTAAACATTTTCTAATGTGAAAATTTAAGTTAAAAAAAATGTGATTTTTTTTTTTGACAAAAAAAAATAATATTTTTTTTTTTATAAATTTATGTTGATGTATTGAAACTATAAAGGGTTAAATAATGTGATGATTTTTACATTTATATGAGCAAAACTACCTTCAGATAATTTAAGTACAAGTTTTTTTGTTAAAAAAAAAAAAAAAAATTAAATTCCAGTTTCTACGAAAATAAGTAAAAAGTATCGAGGTCGTTGGACTTTTGTATACATTTTTTATTTAAACAATCAAAGCAGTTAGTAGCTCATGCTCTGGTAAATACAAATAGAATAAAGCACGAGCCTTTTTTTTTCTCTGTTTGAATTGTAACCAATCCACTAGCTTGTAAGAAATTTAATATATATTCAAAATGAAATTACCCAAATATATAATTAAAGAAAATGAGAAACTTATTGGGTTTTTTTTCTTTATGTTAAAATAGATATAAGTAGCAACCTTGCTTTATTAAATAATGACTTATGTTAAATTGCACTGTACTTTCTTAAATATTGACGTTTTTAAAGATATAAGCTCATCTTGATGTTACACTCATCAAGACCTTTCATTTGAGTACCCACATGCATTTTTAATATATTTTTCATATATTATATATATGTAATATATATATAAATATGTGAAAAATTGATGTGGGTACTCAAATGAAAGGTCTCGATGAGTGTAATGTCAGGATGAGCTTATATCTTTAAAAATGTCAATAGTTCACAAAATACAGGGTCATTTCTTAATTATTGACATTTTTAAAGATAAATAAGCTCATTCCGATGTTACACTCATCGAGACCTTTCATTTGAGTACCCACATGCATTTTTTATATATTTTTCATATATATGGTATTTGGGAAATATATAAATATATAAAATATATGAAAAATTGATGTGGGTACTCAAATGAAAGGTCTCGACGAGTGTAACATCGGGATGAGCTTATATCTTTAAAAATGTCAATAGTTCTCAAGATACAAGGTCATTTCTAATTTTTACATTTTAATTTTAATCTAAGAAATGTCAGCTGTGTTTTTGAAAGAATCAGCCGTATGCATTTTTAAAAATGAATAATTTTTTTCTAAAAACAAAAAATGTAGAAGAAAAAATAAAATGTTTAATAATTTTTACTACCATTACAATTTTATCAAAAAAAAAATTTAATATTAATATTTTTCTATCAAATAGTCTACAATTTAAATAATACCAAATTATAAATTTTATAATCCATAATCGTGAACACCAACAATCGACTCCGAAGAAACTTCCATTTGATTTTCAACCGATTCAAATTTAAAAAGTTTAATTTCGTCAACTGAATTTCCAGTAGCGGTACTTTCAGAGCTCCAACAACTCTCAGAACTTTTCCAACTCTCGCTACCGAACGATCTTGAATTTTCCGGAAAAGTTACTTCATTTTCATAATTAATGTTGATTTGATTTTCATCCCTATTTTCATTCCCAAAGACTTTAATTATCTCTCTCGATTTTTCAACTCGAGACAAAGACCTAAACTTTCGGCTGGTTTTCAATTGATTGTTATCACAACCAACATTCGGTAATTTAACTTTCTTCGTTACTAATTTTTCCCTTATTTCAAGCGTCGGTGTATTTTCATCCCGACATTCCGGCGGCTTAACAACCGTAAAAGGAATAAATGGTGTCAATTGAATTGTTGATTGAGAATTTTTCAATCTACTTTTTATCAATAGAGTTTTCTCTTCTTTGTATAACTTTTTCCACAATTTATAATAATAATAATAATAATTATTATTATTATTATTATTATTATTATTATTATTATTGTAAGTATTCAATTTCGGTCTCATTAAAATATAAGTTTTTTCGTTCGTTTTGTCCTGGGTAATTATATTTTTTACCCCCGATAATTTTTCATTTGAATTAAATTCAATAAAAAATTCTCCGCCTCGGTTTTTGCGTCCATCAAAATTTAATCTTCTTATTTTACTCGTTTTTAATTTGCCGAAGAGACAATTTGTACGAGAAAATTTATCGAGACAATTATTGTCGTAGTTGTTATTATTTATCTGAGCGAGTGTATTTGAGTTTTTACATCCCGAATAATGAGGAGTATCATAATTATGATGATTATTAGAGCAAGTGCTTGGGGAATTTGCGGAAAACCTCGGGAATAATGGATGAGAAATTTCAGGCGCCAGATGCGATCTTAAAGCGGTTATTTTATCACCAATAATTGTACCAAATGACGCCACGTGATTACTGAACCCACTGATAACCGAAAGTGTTCCGGATATAAATTTATCTAGACCCATTCCTTCATTCTCAAAGCCGCTCTCTGATGGATCTTCGGAAAAAGGGTTCGAGTATTTACTTCCATCACTTGTCAAGGTTAATTCTTCCTTTTTCTCATCTACAAAGTAATTTTTCTTCTTTCTTAAATAAACAATTACTTTTTTGGGAGACTAATTAGCAGGACACAACGGGGATGACACTGAAGTTACCAGACGTCTAAAAATTTTTGATTTTTTTTTTTTTTTAATTAAATTACAACTAAAAAGACTTTTTAAAAAATTGCACTTATAGTTTTTCAAGTTTTTAACATGTGATATTTTTTTTTAATTGTTTAATTGAAATTTTTTGGATAAAAAAATTTCTAAAAATTTTGAAATGTCAGCTAACTTCATTTTCATCACAACGGGGTACGATTTTTTGCACATACTTTTACACATTTAATTAAAAAAATTATCATTTGGCCATACTCGATATGAAAAATCTAAATTTATTCATTTCAGAACACAGTATTAGTTTAAATTTTTGATAGTACCTTTAGAACTTTGATAATATTTACAAACTAAAGTAAAAGACCCAATTATTGACATTTGCAATTTTATTCTAATTAAAAATATAAAATGTTTTCAAAAAACAAATTATCTTAAAATTTGTAATTCAAAAATTTTATTTATTAATTTGTTAGAGTCCGTTTGTTTTATTTAATTAAAATAAAATTGCAAGTGTCAATAACTGGGTCTTTTACCTTAGAGGAAAATTATAGATTAAATAGTAAAAATTGTAGCTTATTTTACGAGTTATAACACGCACCTTATATAATTGCGGTACAATAAAATAAATATGTCAAAGTTATTTAAAGACTATTCCACAAAAAAAAATTATTTTTGATATTTTTTCAGATTCTAAAAGTTATAGAAAAAATAAAAGAAATTATTAAAATAAAAAGTTAAATTAAAGCTAATTTGAGTTTCCTTGATATCAGTCAAAAATTGCGACCGGTTTTATCACACATTAAAACAAATTTCTTGCGCCAAGAAAAAATTTTCTTGGATCAAGAAACTTTGACATTTTCAATCTTCTTTATTATTTTCTTGAGCTAAGAAAATATACACTCGAGTAAAGAATTTTTTTTTTTCAGTGCATGTGTAAACTTTTGACCTGATATTTTTTGCTATAACTCAACAAAATAAATTTCCGACATGAGTACCTCTGCAATAGACAGATTTTTAAAGAAATCTTCCTAAAAATAGAAAAAAATTTTGAATATGTTTTATATAAAATTAAAACGATAAAAAATTATTATAAAAATAAAATTTTCTTAAAGAAATTATAAAAAATTTTCTACTGCGCAAGTTGTCAAGAATTCCAATCATCTGAGGTTATTAAAGAAAAATAAACCTCATAAAATCCACTCCCATTGTGTCCCGTTCTCCTTATAATAAAATAAAAATAAAATACCTAATTTCATTCTTACATTCATTATTATATTTACAAATAAAAAAAACCATACAATAATTTATATAAATAAAAATCTTACGATTATTTTTGTTTGATGGATCGCAAGACCCGACAGCTGAGCTCAATTGAAGAAGTAATTTATCTTGAAGTTCTTGTCTTGCTATTTTTATTTTATCATTACTTTTATTATTACTACAACTACTACTAGTCTTCAGTTGAGCGCTGGAGTCCAAAGTTTCCTCAATTTTTCCGCAATTATCTTCCGTTTCATCAATCAAATTTACCTTTTCACCACCAACCCCCTCTTCTTGCCCCTCCACCCCCTCATTCTCTTTCACCTCAAAGCCGACATTTTTCCCCTTAATTTCTGTCCCTCCGCTTGGACCTGCTCCGCTTAGATTTATTCGGAGTTTTTTTTTGTCCTCGTCATCGGTCAATTTATCACAGGTGCACTGACCATCCTCTTCATCATCATCCTCCTCCTCCTCATCCTCACAATCATTACTACTCCCCGCATTTTTACCCTCATTTTTATCATAAGAAGTAGATTTATCGCAGCCGCAATCATCATCACTAAACCGCTTATCCTCTTTATCCTTAACCATAGTCGGCGGCTTCCTATAAGTAGTCTCCGGGCTCCCAACATGAGGAACATTGAGCCTCCTGGGAATCTTCTTGTCAAAACAAAATGGATCCGGCGAGTCTTGAGATGGCTGCCTTCCACTGTAGTTAAAATTCCCGAAGCTAGATGGCGCCAGTGTGCCCGGATAGGCGTGCCAAACTGTTCCTCTAGAATCTTGGCAGGTCATTCCAGTTTGTCTCAAGGTCGGAGGCAGGCAAGCGCACCTGCGCCTTTCAATTTCAGCTTCTACTAGCGCAATTTTGTCCTCAATATTCTTTAACCTAGTTTCTGCAATCACCCGTTGCGAATGATAGGTAGCAAAATTGTAATTAACCCTTTGGTCGCATTCCTTTTGCCTTAAAGTCGCCAAGATAGTCCGCAATTCTTGGTCAGATTTGAGCCCCAAAATTATGGGATCTAATCCAAGGCAGGTTTCTGCCCCCGCTGCTTGATTTTCGGTAATTCTGTGATTAATAATTGTCTCCAGGAGACTTTTAAGGACGTTGACCTTCAATTGCACAGTAGTTAGCAAGGGAATAATGTTTGCTGGAGGATTAGCTGCCATGTGGAGGTTTATTAGGGCGTTTATCTGCTGCGCATTTCGAGTTTCTGTCAAAAGCTGCTCCTGAGTTAGAGTATTAATAGTTTTTCGGGCGCGTTCGACAGTTTCTTCTGTAGAATTTCTGATATTAGACCCCGGAACTCTTCTGAGAATAAGCCGCGTGGCAGCGCAGGAAATTACCCCTGGAATGGACAGCAATTGGGAGGCTAGAGCTTGGAGGCTGATTGAAGCAGGACAATTTGGTTTGTTGCAGATAGCCTCGCTGGTTGGCTCGCAACGATGCTCGCAGGGTAAGTCATTTCTCTTTGGGCAGCAGGAGCAGGTTGAAAATGAAGACTCCTTGCAGAAGGGACTTGAATTTGGGTCGTAGCAGTTTGAAGGCCGACAAAATGGCGCGGGGTAGGGAAGAGGACAGGGGAAGGGAATGTAAGGAGGAGGAGGAGCGGCTGGGGAACAGCAGTATTGAGAGCCGCAGACTCCTGAACGAGTGTTGGGGCAGTTTGGGGGATTTTGGGTGGGCAGTTGGACTACGGGGTTGCTGGGCAGGATGAAGATTGGAGACGGCTGGGTTGGGATGTAGGAACGGGGGTCGAAGCCTTGGCCTTGAGGTGGAGATGAGTTGTAGATTGGACCGATGTTGGGGACCATTGGGTTCATTGCGGCTTGATTGGGGTATGCGTAATTTTGCGGGGAAGCCATGGGGGCCAGTGGGAACTGCACTGCGTTGAAGGAGTAGGGATCTTGGTACGGTTGGTTGGCTGGGTAGGTTACTGTTGATTAGAAGGATTATTTTAGATTTTAGTGACGAGTGTTAATAGATATATTTACTTAATTTTGGAGATGTTTGTTAGATAAATAAATACTAGTAACTTTGCAGTCACTACGTGACTGCAATTTGTGAATTGTAAATGAATAAAATTTTGCGTTATTGAATAATGATTTTTGTTAAATTGCACTGTATTTTTTTAACTATTGACGTTTTGAATGATATAAGCGCATCTTGATCTTACACTCATCAAGAGCTTTCATTTGAGTAGCCACATGCATTTTTGATATATTTTTCATATATACATATATATATATATATATATATATATATATATATATATATATATATATA